>JAWPHD010005432.1:0-163857 GCA_037043455.1 Cyrtodaria siliqua | reverse complement strand
CGATGGAGTAAGGATACTAATACTCCAGATAATCCTCCCACTATCGATGGAGTAAGGATACTAATACTCCAGATAATGCTCCACTATCGATGGAGTAAGGATACTAATACTCCAGATAATGCTCCACTATCGATGGAGTAAGGATACTAATACTCCAGATAATGCTCCACTATCGATGGAGTAAGGAAACTAATACTCAGATAATCTCCACTATCGATGGAGTAAGGATACTTACTCCAGTAATCTCCCACTATCGATGGAGTAAGGATACTAATACTCCAGATAATCCTCCCACTATCGATGGAGTAAGGATACTAATACTCCAGATAATCCTCCCACTATCGATGGAGTAAGGATACTTACTCCAGATAATGCTCCCACTATCGATGGAGTAAGGATACTAATACTCCAGATAATGCTCCCACTATCGATGGAGTAAGGATACTAATACTCCAGATAATGCTCCACTATCGATGGAGTAAGGATACTAATACTCCAGATAATGCTCCCACTATCGATGGAGTAAGGATACTAATACTCCAGATAATGCTCCCACTATCGATGGAGTAAGGATACTTACTCAGATAATGCTCCCACTATCGATGGAGTAAGGATACTAATACTCCAGATAATCCTCCCACTATCGATGGAGTAAGGATACTAATACTCCAGATAATGCTCCCACTATCGATGGAGTAAGGATACTAATACTCCAGATAATGCTCCCACTATCGATGGAGTAAGGATACTTACTCCAGATAATGCTCCCACTATCGATGGAGTAAGGATACTAATACTCCAGATAATGCTCCCACTATCGATGGAGTAAGGATACTTACTCCAGATAATGCTCCCACTATCGATGGAGTAAGGATACTAATACTCCAGATAATCCTCCCACTATCGATGGAGTAAGGATACTAATACTCCAGATAATCCTCCCACTATCGATGGAGTAAGGATACTTACTCCAGATAATGCTCCCACTATCGATGGAGTAAGGATACTAATACTCCAGATAATGCTCCCACTATCGATGGAGTAAGGATACTTACTCCAGATAATGCTCCCACTATCGATGGAGTAAGGATACTAATACTCCAGATAATGCTCCCACTATCGATGGAGTAAGGATACTAATACTCCAGATAATGCTCCCACTATCGATGGAGTAAGGATATTACTCCAGATAATGCTCCCACTATCGATGGAGTAAGGATACTTACTCCAGATAATCCTCCCACTATCGATGGAGTAAGGATACTTACTCCAGATAATCCTCCCACTATCGATGGAGTAAGGATACTAATACTCCAGATAATGCTCCCACTATCGATGGAGTAAGGATACTTACTCCAGATAATGCTCCCACTATCGATGGAGTAAGGATACTAATACTCCAGATAATCCTCCCACTATCGATGGAGTAAGGATACTAATACTCCAGATAATGCTCCCACTATCGATGGAGTAAGGATACTTACTCCAGATAATGCTCCCACTATCGATGGAGTAAGGATACTAATACTCCAGATAATGCTCCCGCTATCGATGGAGTAAGGATACTAATACTCCAGATAATGCTCCCACTATCGATGGAGTAAGGATACTAATACTCCAGATAATGCTCCCACTATCGATGGAGTAAGGATACTAATACTCCAGATAATCCTCCCACTATCGATGGAGTAAGGATACTTACTCCAGATAATGCTCCCACTATCGATGGAGTAAGGATACTTACTCCAGATAATGCTCCCACTATCGATGGAGTAAGGATACTAATACTCCAGATAATCCTCCCACTATCGATGGAGTAAGGATACTAATACTCCAGATAATGCTCCCACTATCGATGGAGTAAGGATACTTACTCCAGATAATGCTCCCACTATCGATGGAGTAAGGATACTAATACTCCAGATAATCCTCCCACTATCGATGGAGTAAGGATACTAATACTCCAGATAATGCTCCCACTATCGATGGAGTAAGGAAACTAATACTCCAGATAATGCTCCCACTATCGATGGAGTAAGGATACTAATACTCCAGATAATCCTCCCGCTATCGATGGAGTAAGGATACTAATACTCCAGATAATGCTCCCACTATCGATGGAGTAAGGATACTTACTCCAGATAATGCTCCCACTATCGATGGAGTAAGGATACTTACTCCAGATAATGCTCCCACTATCGATGGAGTAAGGATACTAATACTCCAGATAATGCTCCCACTATCGATGGAGTAAGGATACTAATACTCCAGATAATGCTCCCACTATCGATGGAGTAAGGATACTAATACTCCAGATAATGCTCCCACTATCGATGGAGTAAGGATACTAATACTCCAGATAATGCTCCCACTATCGATGGAGTAAGGATACTTACTCCAGATAATGCTCCCACTATCGATGGAGTAAGGATACTTACTCCAGATAATGCTCCCACTATCGATGGAGTAAGGAAACTAATACTGCAGATAATGCTCCCACTATCGATGGAGTAAGGATACTTACTCCAGATAATGCTCCCACTATCGATGGAGTAAGGAAACTAATACTCCAGATAATGCTCCCACTATCGATGGAGTAAGGATACTAATACTCCAGATAATCCTCCCACTATCGATGGAGTAAGGATACTAATACTGCAGATAATGCTCCCACTATCGATGGAGTAAGGATACTTACTCCAGATAATGCTCCCACTATCGATGGAGTAAGGATACTTACTCCAGATAATGCTCCCACTATCGATGGAGTAAGGAAACTAATACTGCAGATAATGCTCCCACTATCGATGGAGTAAGGATACTTACTCCAGATAATGCTCCCACTATCGATGGAGTAAGGAAACTAATACTCCAGATAATGCTCCCACTATCGATGGAGTAAGGATACTAATACTCCAGATAATCCTCCCACTATCGATGGAGTAAGGAAACTAATACTGCAGATAATGCTCCCACTATCGATGGAGTAAGGATACTTACTCCAGATAATGCTCCCACTATCGATGGAGTAAGGAAACTAATACTCCAGATAATGCTCCCACTATCGATGGAGTAAGGATACTAATACTCCAGATAATCCTCCCACTATCGATGGAGTAAGGATACTTACTCCAGATAATGCTCCCACTATCGATGGAGTAAGGAAACTAATACTCCAGATAATCCTCCCACTATCGATGGAGTAAGGAGAACTCCAGATAATGCTCCGATGTTGCATTTTGATAGCTTTGTGATACAGATAGTATTAACAGGCTCAAATTGAAGGCAGTTGATATTACAGGAACCATATTCAATATAGTCTTAAAGAGTATTTTTCGGAATCCTATGTACCCTTCCCTTCTCTAACTCACTAGTACTTTTAAAAACATTTTTTAATGAAAAAGTGTGATAATATTTTTAAAATTACCTATGTTTTAATTTTAAAATATGAAAACTTTTTATGCTGAATTTAAGGTTTTATTTCATACCCCAGCCAACCAGAAGAATTATATATGCAAACAGTTTCACAGTCAAAATGATACTGGCTTAATAAATCGAGATGCTAACTACATAAACACCAAGATTGCCGGGTGTCCCTTTAAGGGCAATTTTTAGCAAGATCCAAAAACTCAGTAAGTCGATCCACTTAGGATTATAATTATATATTACATTCACTCTTACTGAAGGTAGTCTTTCTTCCAACCTTTTAAAATCTATACTACAAAACCATTCATAATTTTGATAGAGCATCATCAGAAAAACTGACCAATCACTGACCAGAAATAAAACATACCCAAAACATTCTCGTAGGTTATAAACTCGGTCTTTATCCTTGATGTTCAACGAAGTTTACTGTTAAAATAAAGGTATCTACAGTGTGATTCTTTTAAAACCCTGCATATTTCATGCACATTCATGCAAATTGATTCAATATATGTATCTTTCAAAACCAAAATCTTAAAAATTATCATCATTTTACACTGCCAAAGATTTTTTATTTTACTATAGAACCTTAGGATAAAAACCGAGTAACACAAATAGTATCACTTATTGAAAATAAGATAAAATCTCAATATCTCTGCATTGAATGATGTTTAACAGCTCATCAACACAGTACAGGTTATTTAGAGCCGCCCCAGAGAGAGGGGAAGGATACATAGGATTCCGGGAACCGTGCCCTACTCTTATTATCGAATAGATTCCTATGGTTCTTTAACGTGCTCGGAGGATAGACCGATACACGGGACCGCCCGGTTTACGTTCCCATCCAACGGACGAGGCTAAGGGAAAGTGTCTTGCCCAAGAACACACCGACGGAACTCAGTGGCACCACGGAGGATTGAACCCGGGGCCTCCGGTTACAAATCCGCCGTGCTACCGACTGCGCAACAGAGTTTATGAATTGTACATGTTTCTGACTCCCTTTGCAACTTCAGTGCTTCCAAAACCTTGTTCTCAATTTATGCTCCTTTTATACTGAAGGAGTTCCTCCACGTTCTTTCCAATTAGAGACGCTTTTACAACAAAACTGTTGCAAATGTTAGGCAGATTTTGACTAATTTGTAAATTCCACCCCCAATACTGAAGCAATCAATTTCTCTTCAAGAAAGTTTACACAACAAAATGCAGGCAAACATTACAGTCTTTGACTCAGTTGTAAATTCCATTCCCATTATTGGAGGAATCAATTCGATCCCCTTTTTTCCTCTCCAGAAAGATTCTACAACAAAACTGTTGCAAACGTTTCGAAGATTTTGACTCATTTGTTAATTCCAATGTCTCTATATGCAAGGAATCAATTTGATCCTCTGGAAAGTTTATACAACAAAACCTTTGCACATGTTTCTGATCGTGCATGATGCTATACATTGCAGGAATTTGTTGTCCTACTGGGTTATATACTCATATCACCTTTCTTCAATTTAATCTTCATTCCCCTAACCATAACAAACTGATCATCAACATGTGCTGTCTTGGATTAAATTTATTATAAGTAACAGCTTCTTCCTTGTAATTGTGCGTTAAAGGTGCTGTAGCACATATCCAGGGGCGGATCCAGGATTTCAGCTTAGGGGGGGCGTAATATTTTGGTCAATTTTCGGGTCCGTCTCTAGCCTCATAAAACGTTTGCGGTACTGCATTTATAGGGTAAAAAAGTCCGTTTTCAAATAAAAAGATTTAATAATGTGTTAATTAAACCACTTATTAGCCATTATGCGTCGAGCGAGCGAAGCGAGCGAGAACAAAAATTATACTGAGGGCGTCCATCTAAATTGTTTGATGTTTTATCTACAGTAACATGGACATACACGTATGAATAACAAAAGTCCGTTTTCAAATAAAAGAATTTAACAATGTGTTAATTAAACCACTCATTAGCCATTATGCGCCAAGCGAGCGAGAATTTTTTTTATACTGACGGCGTGCAACGAAATTGTTTGATATTTTATCTACAATAACATGGACATACATGTATAAATAAAAAAAGTCCGTTTTCAAATAAACGGATTTAACAATGTGTTAATTAAACCACTCATTAGCCATTATGCGTCGAGCGAGCGAGAAATTTGTTTATACTGAGGGCGTGCATCGAAATTGTTTGATATATTATCTGCAGTAACATGGACATACATGTATGAATTATAAAGTCCGTTTTCAAATAAAAGGATTTAACAATGTGTTAATTAACCCACTCATTAGCCATTATGCGTCGAGCGAGCGAAATTTTTTTTTATACTGAGGGTGTGCATCGAAATTGTTCGATATATTATCTACAGTAACATGGACATACATGTATGAATAAAAAAGTCCGTTTTCAAATAAAAGGATTTAACAATGTGTTAATTAAACCACTCATTAGCCATGATGCGTCGAGCGAGCAAAGCGAGCGATAAATTTTTTTATACTGAGGGCGTATTTGATATTTTATCTACAGTAAAATGGACATACATGTATGATCCGGAATTTTTAGGGGGGGCAAGCGCCGGGTGCGCCCCCCCCCCCTGGATCCGCTAGTGATATCAACTATATTACAACTATTACATTTTACTATCATCAAATGAGGATAAGAAATGGGGCCTTATCTCCCATTCAAAATTGTGTAAGGACGAGGTGATGTTTTAAAGGGAATGTAGCGACAAGGCCAAACCATCTTTATGATTGAGAGTTCTGAAAAACTTGAATAAAGGTGAAAGAATTATCAAAATCGGATGATAAACAAAGAAGATATAATCATTTGAAGTTTTTGTTGAAACGGATATGGAAGCCGCCATTTTGAGAGCTATGACATCACGGTTCTCAATGACCATATATGGAATATTGATAAATATGAAAATTTACTGATTTATAGGGGAAAATGACAGCAACTGTATGAAAAATATGTAATACTTATTGGCAATAATGCTTTATATGACCAGTAAAAAAAATGCATTCATTTGCAGGGATTTTCTTTGTTTTAAATGATATTTATCAATATTCGATATATGGTAATATGGAACTATGACGTCATAGTTCTAAAAATGGCGGCTCCCATAATCGTTTTAGAACAACCTTTAAATGGTCATATCTTTTTTGTTTATCATCCGATTTTGATAATTCTTTCACCTTTTTCAAAGTTTTTCAGAACTCTCAATAATAGAGCTTGTTTGGCTGTGTCGCTACATTCCCTTTAAATGTTCCTTTTTAAGTAAGAGGATTAAACCGCAACAAACTCTCAGACCCATTAGGGGTTTCAGCCAAATACAGCAATTCAGTAATAGGCATTTATTGCTGCAGAAAGTAGTAAGTTGTAAACCACTAGAAGCAACCAATGTGCTATTGCTGATGGCATATTCCTTACACTGAATAATAGCCAACACATTTCACAACTCAAAATATTTCAGAGCTTCAGAATGAAAAGAAAACATATTACAAATCAATCAAACATTTGAATCAATACCTTTAAGAATGTTTTACAAAACAAAATATGATATTCCATAGACTGCTGATGTTCAGTACCAATCCAACACTCGATCCAGTGCCTTTTAAGTATGTTTACGCCAATATGATGCTTATGTTCTGTGAGGCAGGTTTCATTGACATTACTAATCCAACTTATAATATAGTATCTTTAAGAATGTTTACGCCAAACATGATATAAAATTCCACAGATTGTTCATGTTCTTGGGCAGGTTTTACTCACAACTGATTATCCATCACTTGATATATTACATTAAGAATATTTAAACAAAATATGATATTCCATAGAATATGCTTATAATGTTCTGTGAAGCAAATTTCAAATTGGCGTTACTAATCCAACATATGATACAGTACCTTTAACAGTCTTTGAATTAAAATGTTAGTGTCAATAGCCCGAATTCTTATATACTCAATGAAAACCCGTACATTTTTCTTTAGCCCGACTTCATAAATTAAAAAATTCACTAGCCCGAATGACAGTTTAATAGCCCCGGGCTTCGGGCTAGTGGGTTAATTCGAAGACTGCTTTAAAGAATGTTTATGAAAAAACAGATATAATTCCAAAGAGTGTTCATGTTATTATACTCATCATTTGACACAGCACCTTTAAGAACATTTTTACAAAATAAGATATTCCACACAGAGTGTTTAATACCTTCTGTTAGGCAGGTTTTACTCACTACTAATCCAACATTTGATACAGAACATTTAAGAATGTTTACAAAACAAAATATGATACTCCACAGAGTGCCTGTTTTCTGTGAGGCTGGTTTTACTCACTCATTACTTATTCATCATGTGATATTCCACAGAGTGCTCATGTTCAGAGAAGCAGGTTTTACTCATTTGATACAGTACCTTTAAGAATGTTACAAAACAAAATATGATACTCCACAGAGTGCCTGTTTTCTGTGAGGCTGGTTTTACTCACTCATTACTTATTCATCATGTGATATTCCACAGAGTGCTCATATTCAGAGAAGCAGGTTTTACTCATTTGATACAGTACCTTTAAGAATGTTACAAAACAAAATATGATACTCCACAGAGTGCCTGTTTTCTGTGAGGTAGGTCATACTCACTCATTACTAACCCATCATTTGGTATTCTGCAGAGTGCTTATGTTCAGAGAAGCAGGTTTTACTCGTTATTACTAATCCAACATTTGAAACAGTACCTTTAAGAATTTTTACAAAACAAAATATGATACTCCTCTGAGAGTGCTACTCTGTGAGGCTGGTTTCACTCATCACTCAACCCTCTTGAACTAATCACTACAGCAATTAGTAACATTAGCACTGAACCATTAATGTTACAGTACCCTGCCTCATTGGTGCACCTGTACTTAATTAGTGAGCTATCAACCATTTTAGCTAAAACAATGAAACAGTTCCATTTGTATACAAAACATTGATCATGTACATGTTTCCAGTGCCATCCTCATACAGAGTGTTAATTAAGTTCTACACTTACATGTATCGTTCTGTAAAATGTCAAGGAGGCATGCTTATAAAAATTAATAAGTCTTTTATTGGTGTTTGTTATACAAAGATTGAACAATTACTAAATTTTTATTATTGGGGCTAGGATTTTCGGATACAAAAGATCAAAAATGTATTGAATTTTGAAGAATTTTAATTATTATTTTTTTATTTATTTATCTATTTTTGTTGAAACGTCCGTGGCCGAGTGGTTAGTCTCTGACTTGAAATCACTTGCCCCTCACCGCTGTGGGTTCAATCCCTCAGAGGCCTAGCTGGGAGGGCTCTCGTTATGAGAAATACGGTAATTCATAACTGCAAAAAACTAGGGCATGTAAACTAAGTGCTTCTTGAACAAATATTGTTCATACACAACCATAAATTCTGATACTTCATAACATGACAAGGAGAGTTTCATTTACATAATTTAATCTAGCTGTTAGAATCATTAACCCTTACCCTAAGGGCGCCTACAATAGCCTTTGCGTCCATTGTAAACCCAGATCAGCCTGCGAGTAATCAGGGTTTACAATGTCTGGCTGCTAATCAGTCATTTCTCCAAAACACCCCTTTGTAACATAAAATGGAATGGACTAAAAATTTAAAGAAAGGACAATCCATTATACATTCATAGCGGGCTTAGGGTTAATCAAGAAATCACTAAATTATTTATTTAATAAGAGTTGACGCCTTCAGTTTTCCAACAATTCCGACACTCTACCCTAATTTTTTTCCATCTGAGATCATTGAAGTGGGAGATCCCTGTGGCATTATTACTACAGTTACATTTAACCCCCTACATATATATAATGGACTGTTCTTTCTTTGAATTAAGACTATTCCATTTATGTGACAAAGGGATGACTGATCAGCAGCTGGACATTGTAAACCCTGATCAGCTTGCTAACTAGCAACAAAGGTTAGTATAGATTTATTATGTCTTGTACTAAAGTTCCTTCAAGATAAGCCCCCAGCTTGCTCTTTCCAGAAAAGAAGATACAATGTTTACAAAACTGAACATACGATATTGTACACGCATTATGCTTGGTTAATATCTGAAAAGAAGTTCTACAATAACAGCAGCAGGAATGTATACCCATCTCAGATTGTTTATAATTGCCCGAATACCTGAACGTATATATTAGATGATGATGATAATTATGTGATATTAAAGTAGTCTGCTTAAGGTTTAACCATAATCAGTAGCCATTCCTCCTGTTTTCATTATGTTATATGCCGGCAGATTAATAAAGACGTTCTGCTACTCATAATGTGCCATGTCTGTTTTGTTACAAAAAGTATTCCATAGAATAAGATACGGTACCCATGTATATCTATCTAATACAGATTTGTAGCACGATCACTGAAATTCCCTTTGTATTTGCACAGGTGTTTAATTGAAAATAACACTTATCAGAATAAATGGTGTACTCTAACTAACAGTTATTGGAAGTTATGAGTTTGGCAGGCAGCTAAAATGGACATGCTACAAAACAGAGTATGGTCTCATCGAGTTGGTTGATTTAAACATTGACATGGGCGTAGCAATTAATAAAACAATAATATGGAAAATATAAGTTTAACTGTTTCAAAAGTTTAAATTGTATGATGGTATACAATATAGTCATTTAAAGAAACTAACCCACCAAATAACAGCAAAATGACACTAGAAAAACAATTTACTAAAACTCTGTCGAGTTGTTCCGGTCATATAATAATGTATATGTGCCAATTAAATGTATAGGTTTATTGGAAGGTTCTTAAAATACCTGTGATTGAATATGCTTAAAATGAATGAGTTGGTAACTCTTAACTCGACGCTCCAGTTTTGGATGAATGAGTTGGTAACTCTTAACTCGACGCTCCAGTTTTGGATGAATGAGTTGGTAACTCTTAACTCGACGCTCCAGTTTTGGATGAATGAGTTGGTAACTCTTAACTCGACGCTCCAGTTTTGGATGAATGAGTTGGTAACTCTTAACTCGACGCTCCAGTTTTGGATGAATGAGTTGGTAACTCTTATCTCGACGCTCCAGTTTTGGATGAATGAGTTGGTAACTCTTATCTCGATGCTCCAGTTTTGGATGAATGAGTTGGTAACTCTTAACTCGATGCTCCAGTTTTGGATGAATGAGTTGGTAACTCTTATCTCGATGCTCCAGTTTTTGATGAATGAGTTGGTAACTCTTAACTCGACGCTCCAGTTTTGGATGAATGAGTTGGTAACTCTTAACTCGACGCTCCAGTTTTGGATGAATGAGTTGGTAACTCTTAACTCGACGCTCCAGTTTTGGATGAATGAGTTGGTAACTCTTAACTCGACGCTCCAGTTTTGGATGAATGAGTTGGTAACTCTTATCTCGATGCTCCAGTTTTGGATGAATGAGTTGGTAACTCTTATCTCGATGCTCCAGTTTTGGAGCTTGGCCAGTGGCTGGTTAAAGCCATTTATGTTGTGTCTATAGAGTTTGGATTCTCAAAATATGTAAGTTATATTATATAGCTATACGCCATCTTCAGTAGGTTTAGAAATGGTGTACATCTGTTGTAAAATATGGATGTTGTTGGCGGGATAGCTACTTTAATGGTTGCAAGTTTGTTTAGCGGTGACATGCATATACGTTAGTGATTAAATATTGATTTGCAAATTCTAATGCATTATTTTCTATAATGTTGCATCAATTCTTCACCCAGCAGAACTAAAGCTATATTCCCTGTTGATCTAATTTTACTTCAGTTTAAAGGGACACATGGCAATCTTGAGTTTTATTCAAACATTAAAATTTGCTCCTCAATTTAGTTATCCTGCGTCATTTTTACTTTAAAACTGCTTGCATAGAATTAAATAAAAATTTCTTCACTATATCACCAAATTTTTAAATATATTATTGATGCACTATTATAAAAAGTTAGTAATATATAAAAATAATTTGCTTTGAACTATTCTAACAATTACAATTAATGATTGAACAAATGCAAGTGAAAAGAAAAACTAACGGGACGACGTCAGTTTTTAAAAAATCAAGATTGCCGTGTGTCCCTTTAATATTTACATCCCATTAAAATAATTATGATTCCATGAACTCAGAAAAAAAAATCAAAATAAAGAAATCATTTAATCCTTTCTCACAAAAACAAAATACCCACATGGCCTGTACAAGTTCTCAATTTACAACTTGAAAATCGGCCTTGTAAAAGTTAATTTCTAAAAATTCCATGGCATACGCTTATCAAAAATAAAACTTCAAAGAAATATTTCCTCAAAGTATGCAGTATGGGGTTAAACAGTTCAAGGATTATCGTAAAACTGTCAGCAAAATATCGACCTTTAAACTTCTTCAAATGTTCGGTACCCTGCTGCATATGGCTTCTGTTTCCACGATGTTGTAGAACAAAGACCAATAAATATATGCAATTTGCGGAAGATTCAGTTCTCAGCATTTCAAGGTTTTCTGATACATGTGACCGAGGATGGAATGAGAGCATCAGGCCAAACAAAATAATATGTGTGGTTCCGGGAACACTGGCAAAAAAAATAGGGTAGGTAGGTAGGCTTTTTTTTTCTTTCTCAATAATGAATTCAATTCTGATAATGAATTTAATGTTAAATTACAAGGTATTTTAATATGTTAAAATACTTTGAGTTCGATATTTTTGCATTATCAACATTTTTTTAAAATTATTATTATTGTTTTTTTGTTTTTTTATTATTAATTTTTTTTATTTTATTTTTTTAAATTTTGCATAAAAAGTTTTAGGGTAGGCCCCTTAAAATAGGGTCGGTCGGGTTACCTGAACCACATATATTTTTTTATATGGCCTTACTATAGAACTGTTACCACTCCAATGGTCCCTCCAATGGCAGACATTTCTATGGTGTGAGTGCATTTCTTAATAATGTGACTCAAAATCCAGAAATTTTGTGAGGGAGTTTCATGCATTTAAAGGTCTAAGAACGCGGAGTTTATATTGAATTTTATCGGTTTTTAACATGTATTCCAAAGACTGGACACCCAGATTTTTTTTCTCTGAATTTGTTTTCCAATAAAAATATGTCAGTTTATATACTGTCTGTCAACAACCGGTCAGATAGCTTAGAATTTTAACAGAATGTGTCCTTGTCAAATAAATGCCATATAACCACGCCTAATACCCACTCCACCCCACAATAATCTCACATCAAATGTAATAATTTTAGAGGTATATAATAGGTCATATTTTTAACATATGTCATAGAGCATGCTTACTAGCATTTTTCCATTTTGTTTTTACATTATTATAAATTAGGCTTTCATGACAAAATAACCCCATATAAATGCCACCCATTTGGTAAAATGCATGGCCTCCGGGGACATAATTCCAAGAGATGGTATAAGAAATACCTGTCAACGACTTATAGCATATGCCATTATCTCTGAAGTACTTTTCTTGAAAGGTGCTTGTTCTGCAATATAATCCCTCTACAGAAGCACTTGTTTGGCATTTGTAAGATGAAGAGGTACTAAAGAGGAATATGTTCTGGGAGTTCTAGATAAGGACCACTTGAACTGTCAAAGAACTATATTACAATCAACATGGGAGGTGAAAAAAGTGGCATCTTTTATTTCTATCATGCAGTCAGTAACTGTTGTCTGTGGCTATATAACCCTATTTTCCTGTAAAATACAATACAAAATACAGGCAATAGTTCTGGAATCCACCGTGCACAAAAAAAAATGATTCGACAAGACATCAGAATAAACAAGGAACGTCATACCTGCATGTATAATTCTATATCCATTTTGTTTGTTGTCTCCTAACCAGCACAAGAAGTTCCAAACATTTAAACTTCTATTTTATGCTTCCTACTGGTGACCAAAAATATTGTCAAATAATATTTGATGAATATCATTTTCATTTCCAATATTTTTCTTAGATTTTTTGTTTATTTACTTCTCCCCTATCATCAATGTATAAACTTGGCTTGCCTCAAAAATGTCCTTTACTATTCAATACATCACACCTTTTGCCCAGTTTCTAGTTTAAGACTTGCCAGCTTATATACTACATTATTGGCAATTCTCAATCAATATCCTCTTCAATTTAATTTTCCAATTCATTTTCTGTTATCGTTTGTATGTCACAGAATCTTGGCAGCCTGACATCCTTTTTATTCTCCTGGATCAAGCTAAGCACATCTTTCATTACCAGTCCTGTATTATCACATTCTTTTACCACACTCTTCCCCACCTTACAACAGGTATTACAACACTCTTCCCCTCCTAAAATTATCAGGTATACAAATATCACAGAAAAACTTCAAATCTTCTCTTTCACATAGATCAGAAACTGTCAGAGTCAATTAGCAAGGGTTTACATCTTTATCAATACGGTACATTATTTTGGATTTTTTTTACCCAATAAAATAGCAACTATCTATACGGATATGCCATGTGTTAACCTGCTGATACTGTTGTAGCAAAATATTTTTGTTGAAGTTTTCACTTCTTTCTCTGACAGCAGCTGCACTATCATTGGAATTCTTTTCAAGTTTCTTTAAGATTTGCTAATCAGTTTTATTTGTTCTTCTTGCCAAATTAAATCATCGTTTAGTTTAATCCGTGGAAAGATATTTAGACACAGTGCTGCAAACTACCCGTAATTTTCGTGTTTTGAATTTTTATACATTCCACAAAATGCTGGCAGAAATTTGTCCATGCATTATTTAAGCTTCAAATTAGCGCTGACCTCAGGTAGAAATCCGAACAGAAAAATGCATTTGACATAATATCCAAAATATAAATCCAAGATCTATTAGCGAAGAAAAATTGCTGACACCATTTTTCTTCCACTCTTATTCCTGTTCTCCGTGCCTTACTTATCATCAATTTGTGAATATCAAGGGTGAAACCATTACTGTCCATTACCACCCTACATGTTACTTATTAGTTGTCCAAACTATCCGCTGCCTCCAGGAAACGGTAAACTTCATGCACCAGACAATTTTTTCCAGCATGAAAAATACATCTTCATTAACTCACTATAAAAAGCTCTTCGATGTCTATCAATCCAACATCCGATAATCTTACATCCTGATCACATGACACAATCATTCTGTTACACCATATCCTGACAATTATCTACATACTGTCTTCCTCACACAATCTTGGATAGATAGATAGCCTATAAGTAACACATCTTTCTCACACAAAAGATCCAAGAAAGCACCATGACACATATAGCAATGAATGTATGGCATTTACCTAGTATAATCTTACTTTTTGACAGATAACATCTTTTTGATGAAACATATTTTGATACATATGGACCATAGCCTATATTTTTGTCTCTAAGAATTAGCAGAAGTGTGAATTACAATTTGAAAGAGACATGACGCATGTAATTATGAACTGATGTGATACTACAGTCATGACACATGTAATAATTGATGCGATACTCAGTCAGTTAACTCTGATAGCATATCTTAACTTGTCTACCTATGTAAAGATATCAATAAGAGTCATATAGGCTTTCCGTGAAAAAAGAAGCATTTTCTCAAAGCATTGTACATTAAGATTTTATCTGCTGATCATGAGGCCCATTGAAGTCACATGAAGCAAGGAGCCAGCATGTGAATGTATGTATGTTTGGGGTCGCTTTTAGCAGTCTAATATTGTCACATCATGATGGTGTTTACTTGTAGCAGTGATCTCTATGCATGCTCAACTTTATAGCACTGCCACTCTAGAATACCACGCCGTACATGCCTGACATGATACCCCACCCAGTCACATTATCCTAACACCGGGCCAACCAGTCTTAGCTGGCGCTACCCCTTTAGCGGTATTCTACTTTAAATTAAGCCACAGTGATTGGGCTCAGTGATTCAATAGTACTTTAGTAACACTACTGATTTATAGGGACTGCATGGGAGACTCACGATGCCAATGGGTTTCTTTCATGAGCCGATCCTCGGCGCATGTTAAAGACCCATATGAATTTATCTATTGAAGAGTAAGGGTTTTAGATCCTTTCCCCTCTCAGTCAAACAAGAGAAGCTCTGAAAACAAGAGGTCAATGACCTTGAAGCTCTACCGATAGGTTTTGATAGCTAGATAAGCATTTCTGTGAAGCTTCATGAAAATCTGTCCAGTAGTTTCAGGAGTAGTCGCTACAATTTTTTACTATATAACTATGTAAACAGAGATGGCCGCTGGCAGCCATGTTTAATGCTGAATCAAAATAAATTTCAACAAGAACCACACCATGTCATGCTTATCATTTTAGAAAAAGTCCCATATCAATATCACTTATAGTTTTCAAGAAGTAGTTACTACAATTTTTCTTTTTAATCTTTCTTTAGCCATGGTGGCCATCTTGAATTTACAGCCAACCTGAAATTTGGCTAGGATCAACTATACATCAAGAGCAACATTTCTGTTAAGTTCTATAAAAATCCTTCAATAAATTTCAGAGGAGTAGTTGTTACTATATAACTCTATGTAAACAAAGATGGCCTGAGTGAGTGACTGGTAGCCATGTTTAAATGATGAATCAAAATGATTTTCGACGAGGACCAACATCATGTCATGCTGATCATTTTAGAAAAAGTACTATTTCAATATCACTTATAGTTTTCAAGAAGTAGTCGCTACAAAGTTCTTTTTTAAAAATCTATTTTTAGCTTTGGTGGCCATCTTGGACTTCATATCCATCCAGTAGTTTCAGAGGAGTAGTCGCTACAAAGAAAGTTTACGGACAGATGGACGGACGGACGCCGCACCACGGAATAAGCTCTGCTGATCTTTGATCAGTAGAGCTAAAAACTAAGACAATGTGTCATTGAGCCATTATAAGCAACAAATCAGTTCACTGAATTGAGGTTAAGTTCAGGATTATATCTTCAAAACGCCCTAAGCATATATGACACTTATCAGAATTGCCAGCTGTGAAACATTCAATAAAAAAAACGTCATCATTTATCTGTGTGAATTTTGATAAACGGGAACATCTCCGTTTGTCACCTGTGTGACACAGATGAACAGACAACACAAAACTGCTGTGTGACACAGATGAACAGACAACACAAAACTGCTATATCTTCTTTTTTATTTATATACAGTTCCAATAGTTTTAATTCACCTATCAAATTTCAAAATATGTATTTATCATATTTGTATTATTACTGAGGTTGCTCAAAATAATATATTATGATTGTAATGATCATGGTGTGACTGTCAATGACTGAGGGCTCAGGTATCCTTCCTTTATATCAGTGTAATATTACAAACCGATACAAATTTATATCTGTGTATTAACATGGATACTGGAATATGCTAATAAATTTAAATTCACATGGGTTGTGGATTATATATATCATAATATCATATATATAATAATATTTATATGAGTAATATAAGATTACAAAAAGATAACTGAATAATTTTAACTGTATAAAATATAGGTAAGTATGTGGCACGCCTCAATCCACACTTTCCGGCGAGGTTTCTGAAGACATCACGCGATGCCTGTATAAACAACCAAAGTATTTCAACTGACTACATAAACTTTATAAATACCACACGTTCATGCATAAGAAGGATATAAAAACCCTCATGAAATACGTAGATTTGCAATGGTTAAATTTCAGGGCTTATTTATTCGATACGGGCACGCAGGTTGCATGATCTACAATTCTATGTGTTACACCAAAATGTAAGGGACCTAACTCTTAGCCTGCTATTAGGGCGACTACGGCAGCCTTTGCAGCCAGTATGAACCCAGATCAGCCGGCGAGTAACTCTGTCTGGCTGCTCATCAGTCATTTACCCAAAACACCCCTTTGTAACATAAATGGAAAGGTCCAAATTCAAAGAAAGGACAGTCCATTATACATTCATAGCGGGCGAAGGGTTAACTATGAAATGTAACATCAAAGTGATTATGATGAATAATTTCATCACCATACAAAAGTCACTTTCATACTTTTGCTATCTTCAGTCTAGGAAAGGTTTGAATTAGGACCAATCATAATCCCCAAGTTTGTAAAAACTCAACCATTTGGCATAAATATCAGTGTCAAACTCATCAAAATAATATTTAATATGACTTCATCACCAACAAAAGGCTGTATATAATTTATAAGCTTATATATAGTGATATAACATGTTGAGGAAAACATGAAACATTAATACCATATAATCCCTAACAAACGGGAAGCAAATTTTAATGTTTGAATATAACTCAAGATTGCCATGTGTCCCTTTAAAGGGACACTTAAAGGGACACTGTCCGTAAGTTAGCAGATAGGGAGCATAACCAAACAACTGTCTGACTTTTATTCAGTGAAATATATACATGAAAAAATGAGCATAGACACTAAGAAGTCTGTAGTAATACATTCGTGAGTTTGAAGAAAAAAAGAGCTTAATTTATTATTTGTAAATAAAGTGGGACCCACCGTATTTACCTTTTCTGCGATCATGTGACTTCCATTAGCGCATTAGGTTTTGACCGTAGTATTTAGTGCATAATATGTATAGCCCTCTTAGCTCAGTTGGGAGCTAAGTCTACCACTTTACGTTCACTATTATTACCGCGAGTGTAATTTTAGTTTGGGCTGCGAGTTCAAACGCCCGAAATGGTTTCTCTTTTTTTTTTGTACCGCGATTGAATTCCGTCAAACAATCCTGCTTTAATTAGTAAATATTCAGTAATGTTTGGTGTGTAATGTGTGCGAACATAATTAGTGTGTGTTTTATAAGCTAAAACTTACGGACAGTGTCCCTTTAAAGTCAAAATGATACTTGAGTAATGAATCGAGATGGTAATTTTAATGCTTGAAAATGTTCAAGATTGTCGTGTATCCCTTTAAAGCAGCATTTTTGATACAAATTTTATACACTGAGATCACGGCCCTTGTGAGCTTAAATTCAATAATGTGTCATAAAATTCAAGCGGTAGTTTTTCCAGGCAGAGACATTCAGTTTCATGACTTCGTCACCATTATTTACGTTTATTATAACCTTTGTTTTCTGCACTTAAAATAGACATTCTAATGCAACTATACGCTGCTTCATTGGCTAACATCTGAAATTTTGTGACCGTAAAACCCCCCATTTACCGTCACATAATGTTGATACAAACGACATCAGTGGATGACGTCAACAAAATGCTGGCATCCATGAATTTGAGTTTTCATAGAAAAACAAGTGTGTATGTATGATTTGATTTTATATTTGTAGCATTTGAATGGAAAAGCATTAGAATCGAGATAATCATGCTAAGATTTTCAATCTGGGACGGTATGTGGTTGGTTTTCGTTTTACTCCCGCCTCGTCGCCGTAAAACGAAATTTCAGACCGTAAAACCACTAAAAAAAACGTCCAGGATTGAAAACCTTGGCATGGTTATCTCTTAAATCTATAACCATATATAATCTGTAGGTCGATAAATGCTGACCACTGGCCAGAATAATGGAGTCATGATAACCAGAGAGTGATTAACATCATCAGTATCGTGTTCCAGGAATAATAGCCCTGTGTTTCCATTGTTTACTGGCAACTCTAATTACACAGGTAATTACTGTGCAGGTAATCGAGTTAATTGGCCCGGTCATATTGTTCTAATAAACAAACATTTGGTTATATATAGCCAGAGTACAGGCCGAACCTTGGCCGACATTATACCTCTGGACATACCAGAGAATTAGAATAAATACTAAAATTCCTTGGAAGCATGTGGTTCTGCAGACAGTAATTAAAGCTTATATACAACCTTGACGCTAATAACTTTTATTAACTTTTTTTTTCCGGACAGAGTCAGGATCTCCTGTTAAGTTTAAGGCCAGATTTTTTTTTGATTTTTTGGTTCTCAAAACCTCCAACCCTATGTTTTGCAAAAATGAAAAAAAAAAATATATATATATATATTTTCGAAAAACAAACAAATTTTTAAAAAAAAGATTTTCGTTATTATTTATTTGGTCATGCATTACAAACAACCAAATCATCATGTTTAAAAAAATTAAAATAAAATCAGAAGATCATGTTATATAAATTTGTTCAGGTCCATTTTATGTTTTACAATGTGACTAACACCATTACAAGATACACACTTATAAAGGTTCAGATTCCCCCCCCCCACACCCCAACCCCCCACAACCCTCCTCCTGTGGAACTTTTTCCGAAAAAAATCTGAGAACCTAAAAAAGAAAAAACTCTGGCCTAAGTTTAAAGAAACTGAATACACATGCTTGATTAATATTAGACTGGTATCAGTCAATAAATTAGACTATAAATGATAAAATTAAAAAATTAAATAAGTCTCTGCATAATTTTTTATTTTATTTCAAGCTCTGTTTCTCTTCTTGGCTGAATTTATAATGTTCAGATAAGATCATACACGTTATAATTTAGTGAAGATATTTGTCTCTTTCAGTGCTAAGGAAATTCTATAATAATAGTTAAAAGGTTTCGCCGCCAAATTACAAATGTCGTCTGCTAAAGTTTGAATTAAAATCTTCTGGTAATATTAATTATATCTTTGGAGTTATGGAAAACATTCTTACTGAGTGGCAAACAGTGTAAACTCTGATCAGCCTGCACTTTATTATGTTCAGGGTGATCTTGATTTACACTGAAAGTAAAAATCTATGTTAAGTGAAAGGGTTAAGGACTGATACCAGTCTAACGTGGTTACTAAAGGAAGCACCCTTGTTCATCACACTATGTACACTCTGATGAGGTGATATTGTAGAGTGTCATTAGACTCCGAGGCGAAGGTTCAATCATCTTATTTTCGATTCTTATGGATGACGGGAGGTGTACAATACTGGTTCTTAGTAACCCAGGAAAAGTGGTTGGTCTGCCTCAACCACAAAAAAATCGTCCGTCATATATAACGTTACATGTGTTGAAAATGACGTAAAACACCATACAAAACAAACAAACAATTTTTTTCGAATGACTTCTAAATAACCCCATTACCTTGAAAACAAAAATGCATGTGCTCGCACGTGAAAAGTTTGTTATAACCGGTAACTTCAAAGATGAGGTGAATACCTTTACATTCGTCCGTGTCTAAATAGATAGTTACGTACTGGTTGGTTATATGAGGGTATTTCAGAATTCAGATTCACACAAATCTCAATGAATTAGACAGAAGGTATAAACAGGAAAAATATCTAGGCATGAAATTCATGTTTTACATATGTGATATATATATGTATTCTACATATGTATTTCATATGAAAGTAACACATATGTAATACTTATGAAAATATTTTTTTACTAAATAAAATTAAAACTTAAACATGTTGTTAAAACATTTTCTACAATATTCTGCTTCTTTTTTATTTTTAAATACTTTATGTATTTTATGCATAATAGTTTCATATGAAATACATAATGTATACATTTCATAATTATGTGGCAGTCATGTGTATTATTTTAACATGTATCATTTACATATGTGGCACATGTGTAAATAACATGATTTATATATGAAAGAAACATGCAAATAATAAGAAAGTAACACATATGTGGCACATGTCATAACATATTTCCTGTATACAAAGTTTGTTGGCTAAAATTTAAATAAAACTTGAGATTACAGTATTTTTGAATACCTAATGTATATTAGCTGGAACAGTCTGATTTTTCTCTCTCTAAAAATTCTACATGATGAACAAACACTTCTAATAATATGCTAGAAACATTTCATATCCATTGAAGAACCAGGCCAAACATGTCAAATCGCACGCATAAATTGACAAAATTTCAATGAAAGTCAGTGAAATATGTCAAGTTGCTATTATTTAAGAAATAGAACATCGTTTACTGTGAATTATCTTTTAATATATCACGGTTTGGAGTTCAATTGTAAACAATAATTTCACGAGCCCAAAGGGCGAGTGAAATTATTGTTTACAATTGAACGACAAACCGTGATATATTATAGATAATTCACCGTAAACGATGTTCTATTTCTATTCTAATACCACTAAAATGTTAAAATAACGCACACATCTGAAACCTTTCGCATTGCTTTGCTTACTCTCCTAACGTTTCATACGTTAAAATGCGAAATGCGCAATGCTTATTCTCCTAAC
The DNA here is from genome assembly GCA_037043455.1 of Cyrtodaria siliqua. Taxonomy (NCBI): domain Eukaryota; kingdom Metazoa; phylum Mollusca; class Bivalvia; order Adapedonta; family Hiatellidae; genus Cyrtodaria; species Cyrtodaria siliqua. The sequence goes on along the minus strand of JAWPHD010005432.1, from coordinate 142,326 downwards.
GTTTCAAAAATTACAGTGATATATCGTTCAATATAACGAGATATTTTAAACTAGGCTATATAGTGCGGGTGTATTAGAATACAGCATAAAAACTTAGTGAACAACCACATGAAATAGAGACTCAACACAAAATTTATGCAACTCATAAAAAACACATTAAACCGAGTCATTTCACCTGGGCCAGCTAATTAAGTGTTCGAAAGATGTCAAAATATTAATCAACAGCCTGAATGAATTCCACCTCATTAAAACAGAGCATTTCTGCCAAAACCACTCAAAAGCACTCAGTTAAACCAGGTCTGACAAAAACATGACATGTTACAATTTTTTTATGTAGTAATTTAGCTTGTTCTCAAGAACCGCCTAAATGACTTCACTAATTATTGGGGACTTATGTCGTTTTTCCATTCACCTCCATAAAACAGAAGCTAGAGCAAGAAAGTACTAAAAGGCTCTTGCGATTACTGTCGATTTAAAGCACTTTTCCGTTCACCTCCCCAGAACACACCAGAATCGCTTTTCCATTCTGAAGCAGAAAGTATTGCAAATTGGTGCTAAATGACTCCTCTAACTATTGCTGACTTAAACCACTTTTCCATCCACCTCCTGCAAACAGTAGCTATTCGAATATTGGTTGAGGGTATGATTTACGAGCTAGAATACTGCTTACTGATAGGCATTCCTGGCAGGGTTGGGATTGTTACAACTTCTGGAAATCTGTGCATCCAGGGAGGGGAGGAATGTGGAAGTGTCTTCCTACACTTAAATTATAGGCGTTACCTTCTGTTGACTTGTGTTCAGCATATTTCAGAGGTATTGTATTATCATCATGTTGATCGTACATTGTGATGATGGGGTAGTCACATGTCACTGATGTATGTGTGTGCGCATGCACGGGTGCACGCATGTCGATACAGCGACACACAGCTTTGAGCTCAATATTTATGACTTGCTGCTGATATTGTTTACATAGTGAAAGGTAGTTCAAAGACTAAATTGAAATTCAACAAAATCAAAACAAAAATCAAAAATAGGGTGTTCACAAAAATAAACCTTTTACAACCATTTTTCTGTTTCTGCTACAGAAACTGTACTCTTGTAATAATTTGGAGGGCCTCAAGATAGATTAAAATCTTATTTCAGTTTATCATCCCAAAATAAAGTTCAATATATTAATTATATTACGACCATAAATGTTCTTTAAAGTCAGCAATTTTTAAAAATATTTAACCACTTGCAGTTTATGATTTATAAATGTTATGCCAGAGATCTAAGACAACTATGCCTCTGGTTTATAACACTCATTTAAAATTATGCAGTTTATGAGGTCAAGATTCGCTCTAATAAATTACATACACTCAAGTGATATGAAAACGCAACACGGGAATTTCCGCTATATATTGTATGTACAATATGCTGCTTTTATACAAATGGTACATGGCTACGTAAGACCTTTCCTTTTGGAAAAAATACTAAAACAACAAATAATACAGCAAATAGTATTCCTGCAATGTTTCATTATTCACAGAGTACGCGTTTGGCTCAATCATGTGAGAAAACTTAGGATGCAAAATTTTGCAAACTATTTACGTTAAATACAGTACTGAACTAGCTCAATTTTTCGAAGAGCAACTTCAACATTGATGAAGTTCTTGTTACAAAGTGTAGTGTGATTAAAACGTCTACAACATCACAGTTGTGTCCTTTCTCTAGTTAACTGCAACTTTTTTTTAAAAAAACATCTTGGGATTTCTTTGGAATATTATGTGCAATTAAGTGTGCAGTATATACAATATATAGCGGAAATTCCCGTGTTGCGTTTTCATATCACTTGAGTGTACATGTAAAAGTGAACTTAAGTGGCTTTTAAATTGCAAATAAAACCTAATTTTAAAACACACTTTTCATTCACAGTGAAACATATCTCAACTCTAATAATTAACATGATGCCAGTTGTCAATCATTTATCCATTTAAAAATCAATAAGATACCTTCAGTCAAACATGCAAAGCAACTGTATTATAATATAACCTATTGTCAATTAATCCCACATCTGCAGTATTATGTGTTACAGTGTATTGCCATACTCCAAGCTTCTGACAAGATCATGATTGTAACAAACATCTGCACCTGGGTGTTTTTTAGACAAAATATGTTATGTTGTGGGCCTGGGTGTTTATTAGACAAAATAAGATATGTTCTGTGACTGGGTGTTTTTATAAGACAATATAGGGTATGTTCTGGGCCTGGGTGTTTATTAGACAAAATACAGTATGTTCTTGGCCTGGGTGATTGTTAGACAAAATACGGTATGTTCTGGGCCTGGGTGATTGTTAGACAAAATACGGTATATTAGACATGTATATTATCATGTTCATTCAACTTCTGAGTTTCATCTTTAAAATTGCCATTTTCAAAGGAAGAGGGAAAGAAGAAAAACTCTGAGATAATTGTGCATGTTTTATCTTATCTTCTTCAAAGATATATAGTGGGAGGGGTATTTCCTGCAGGAGTCATGCTCACTTTATCAGAGTCATTGAAAGATAAGATAGCAATCTTTAATAAAATGATGAGCAAATCCTACATGCTTCTGCAGATTTTGGCACCAACATTTAGCACCATGTTAAAGATAAGGGAGGATATAAGGGAGGATATTGGGGCACGTGTAGTGATAAGGTGCTCATACAAGAGCATATCCCACAGGGATATGATACTATTGCAATGTTTTGCTGATATAGGTGCAGAATTCAGTATTACTAAATCTTGAAAATCAGAGGTTTGCTTTACATGATAGGTTAGGGAAGAGAGAAAAAACTATTTTTAGGAGAAAGGGAAGAAATAAATGACAGAATCTGATCATCTCTTAGTATGTAGTCATCATGGACTCCAATGGAGTGGACTCCAACTGTGGTTCACTGCATATCACTTCTTTCCACTCCCTATCACCTTCTCCATTCACAACAAATCCACTTTGACTTCAAATTGGCCTGGACTTTAGAAAGAAAGAAAGAAAGAAAGAAAGGAGAAAGAAAGAGAGAAAAGATAGATAAAGAAAGAATGATCGATCGTTCGAATAGAAAGAAAGAAAAAGAAAGAAAGAAAGAAAGCAAGAAAGAGACAGATCATCGAACGAACCAACAATAATTATTGCAAGACTCTGACATTTTGTTTGACACAGCAAATCTCATTCTTTACTTATATATTATTATTTACACTAGTTTCACATTCACAACTCGAGATTTCGTCTTGCCAAGCCAATCTACAGAAAGTAGTCTACCATTCAGTATGTCCTCAAAACGTGAAATAATTGTTGATTCAAGCAGTAATTTTCAATCACCGTCCAATAAGTATTTAATTTTCTCCTCCACAGTCTATCTAATCTACTGGGAGATACATACTTGTTGATTTCCTCACCCCGAGGGATTAGAACCTCCGAGATGAAATCTGATAAAAGATAAGCTACTAGCCACTGCTGTAGGTATATTTTGCACAGAATCTGTTTGAAAACAACACTTAGCAGCAATCTGGTAAATCAAAAACATGCTAAAATTAATCACTGAAGATTTAACCCAGAAGTCCAGAGGTTAAGCCAGTTTAAACCATGGGTTGTGGATTTGATCCCCATCCTAATCAATATTTCAGAGCTGCTATGCCCTTCTTGATATATTACCTACCTAATACATGTATGTGTTATTATGTAAATATCACATCCTCTTGAGGGTGCCAGTGGATATTATCAACCCAAGAATGTAATGTCTGGCACCCTCAAGAGGACTATTGTGACATTTATTTTATATTTCATATTTGCCTGTGATTTGTAAAGGAAATACTGGGAATAGAAAAGCTATATCTGCTCGTTTGCTCTACTGGGAAATATCTCCCAGTGCGAGATATTTCCCTGTACGAAACATTGCTTGACCTTTTCCGTCAGTGGCGGGAATGCCAAATGACGTTCCGATTGTTTTACGGACGTCGTCGTCAGATTCCGCCACTAGGGAATAACGATTACGGAAATTAACAAAGAGTTCCGATTCCACTTGTTTTGTTTGTATGACGTAACGTCGTCTTGTCGTTCTCTTGCAAACTGGTGTAAAGAGGCGTGAATCATTAGAAATATTAATTAAATATCATTTTAAATTATGTAATATATAGTTTAATAATCAGTGTTTTTGAGATACTGAAAATATCTCCCTCGGTATAGAAATGGTTCCGATATAAGAACGAGTGCGGAGTTCTTATATCGGGGCCATTTCTCTACCTCGGGAGATATTTTCCGTATCTCAGAAACACTGGTTATTAAACTCTGTTTACCGAAAAAATATTCCTAATATACTAATTTAGTCGATAATGAAGAAGAATATGTTGTTGTTGTTGAAAAAAATCTATTTTTAGAACTGAGCTTTTCAAAAAGCTAGCGGGTTGATATTTTGCGCTATCACCCGCTGTGACACATTGAGGGTGATAGTGCGAAATATCAACCTGGCAGTGTATGGGGATTTCAGAAGGAGTGTTTACAGTGAGGTATAATAATAACGACTATTCATATAAAAATACCAGTCAAGCATTTTTAACTTTCAAAAATGCTAGTCAGTCGAAAGGAATTAACAATTTAAATGATTTTGTGTAAAAATGCCAGCCAATTAAACAGAATTATAACAATTACATTTTCAGTTTATTGATCACTAGCAACAAGATAAACATAAATTAATGTTTTGCATTTAATTATTAATCTCTTGAAGATTTTGGTTGTTTAGAGAGTTATAATCCCTTTCTGGAAATAATTATTTTACCACAGACAACAGAACCTGTTGCATTTCAGTTATATTAATTTCAGAGAGGGCTGGCGTGGCGCAGTCGTTAGCGCGGCTGATTTGTAACTGGAGGCCCCGGGTTCAATCCTCCGTGGTGCCACTGAGTTTCGTTGGTGTGTTCTTGGGCAAGACACTTTTCCTTAGCCTCGTCCGTCGTATGGGGACGTAAACCGGGCGGTCCCGTGTATCGGTCTATCCTCCGAGCACGTTAAAGAACCATAGGAATCTGTTCGATAATAAGAGTAGGGCACGGTTCCCGGATTCCTATGTATCCTTCCCCTATCTCTTGTGCGGCTCTAAATAACCTATACTGTGTTGATGAGCCATTAAACAACATTCAGTTCAGTTCAGAGATCACTGCTTTAAACATAAAACATGTATCAAACAAAGATTGCCGTGTCCCTTTAAGTTAATTTCTTTTCTCGCATATTCTACAATATCATTCTGACCTCTGAAAGTTCCAAAAAACATACATACCCCTCTGAATATCATTTTAAAATATTTCCTTTTGGATTTATACACACTTAATAGTATTTGTAAGTCTCTTTATATAAAAATATACATTTTCTCCACAGTTGTCCAAACCAATAGATATACCAACACTGACCATTCCACAAATACATATTAAGAATTAAAGAAGGAAAATAAAGAGGAAGCTTTGAAGTGATTTACTGACCTAAAACTGACCAGGCAGACATTGTAATTATTAGATCAACATAAATAATGACCTGTCATCTGACCTTTCACTTTTAAGGTCGCAGACATGTTATTATATACAGCAGACGTTAAATTAAATAACTGCCCCGGGGTCATGATTATACATGTAATGGGCAGAAAGTCATATTTATTAAATTAATGGACACATTAGACTTTTAAGTAATGTTTAAAGATTTTGTAGTATTATCAATTATCAATTAACAAATTTTACTCTTCAACTTCAAATGAACGTTTCTTGATAGTCCCGGAGAGAAACATATATTTAAAACTGATACAAAGTTGTAAACTATGTAAAAAATAAGTATTATTTGCTATTTTTTCCACTGCGTGACTGCACGGGGAAATGAGGGAAATCTGAATTGTATAGCTACACAACTATTGCCAGATAATTGATAAATACAATTACATGTGGATTAATTTACCTGTTCAAAGATTTCTACATCATCAAATAAAATCTTATTCTCACTTTTCACAGATATTGCAATGCTGAATTGTAAATATCTATTGTTGTGTATTGATTTCGATTTAAATAACCATAAACATGTTCATGAAACAAAACATGGCCGGAGAACTTTAAGTGAGCCGTATTTCTTAAAATTTAATGAGGATTTTCGAGCTATATATTTCATTATTTTTTATTCAGTTCAGCTTAATAACTATAATCCTCAAAATTATTCGAGGACCATGTTTAGATATTGGTAATTTTTTAAAGTGCTGTAATTTAACAATGTACTGTCTTTTTGCAGTCTTTAGATTTAGCTGTATATTCTTTTACCATTGTTACATTACACATGTATTAACTTTTTTATGAATATCAACTCCATAATACTAAAGATTAAGTAATTATTGCTGTTCTATTTTGTGATCCTTAAATTATTTTGGGGAGAAAATAAATTATATTAAAGATGTTGTTGCACTATTCTGGAACTAGTTTCATTTAAAAGGGCTTTAAAAACCATGGAAAAAACTGAAAGAAATACCAAATATCATAAAAAAATAAAGGCGATAAAATTATGATCTTTTAAAAAATTTCAAAAATTCTCAAAGGAAGGCAGCCATCTTGGATTGATGACATCATCATGCCTTTTTACCATTTATTGCATATTGATAAATATCATTTAAAACAAAGAATATCACTGCAAATACATGTAAATCGTAAAAAGAGCATATACAGTATAAATATTTTACTTTGTATTTATAATTTAATACATTTATTTGCTTTAAGCACTATTTATGATCTATTTTCCATATATGGAAAAAGGCGCGATGATGTCATCATTCAAAGATGGCTGCCTCCATTGGAGACTTTTTGCAGATTTTCAAAAGGTCAAATCTCCTATGTTTTTTAAGATATTTTGATAATTTGTTCAGCATTTTCCATGTTTTTTAAAGACCTTTTAAATTAAACTAAGTTCCAAAATAGTGCAACATCTCCTTTAATACTATGAAACAAATATTTGCTATCGTGTGGAATGTTAAAATTATGTAAAGTTCTGTACAGTCGGGGATTTCCTTAATAATTTGTTTACATTTCCAAAACAAAAAAGAACCAAGGAAACTGTCTGATAATGAACCTTGAGTTTGACTTGAATGAGAATTGACAACGTAATATTAATGTCCAGTATTCATCCTCATCTCCATAATATTTATTTTTTTGCTATTTCCATTCCCTATTCCAACACTTAATTACCTAAGCTATTACCCTTAACCCGCAACCCGCTAAGCAGGACTGTAATAGCCTTTGTGTCCTTGGTAAACCCAGACAGCCTGCAAGTTAGGCTGATTTTTTACTCACAGGCTGATCAGGCTGATTTTTACTCACAGGCTGATCAGGGTTTACAATGTCTGTCTGCTGATCCATCATTTTCCCGAAAACACCACTTTGTCCAATAAATGGAATGGTCTTAACTCAAAGAAAGCACAATCCATTATATATATATGTAGCAGGTTAAGGGTTAAAGGATTGTATTTTTTCCCCATATATTGTGTATCTGGTAATAAGAGAAGAGCGATCCTGGACTCTGGTTTATCCTCCCTCTCCTGACCTCCCTGGGAGTGGCTCTGAATGATCTAGATTATGCATGTTTAGAACTTAAAGGGACACATGGCAATCTTGAGTTTTATTCAAACATTAAAATTTGCTCCTCAATTTAGATATCCTGCGTCATTTTGACTTTAAAACTGCTTGCATATGATTAAATAAAAAAATGAGATTTCAATTTTCTTCACTTTTTCACCAAATAGTTAAACACATTATTGATGCACTATTATAAATAATTAGTAATAATTATGTAAAAATAATTTGCTTTGAACTATTCTAACAATTACTATTAATGATTGAACAAATGCAAGTGAAGAGAAAAACTAACGGGACGCCGTGAGTTTTTAAAAAATCAAGATTGCCGTGTGTCCCTTTAAAGTCAATTATCCATTGCTTGAACTGAAAATGTTGTTTTGTTTGTTGTTGTTTTGTCTGTTTGCTTGTTGTTGTTGTTTTTTGGGGTGAATGTGGGGGTAGAAGCAACAAAATAGGGTCAGTTGGGTTTTGCAGAAACACAATTATTTTTTGCGTTACACTACATATTTCTATGAACTTAAACATCTTATAAAGTCAAAAGTGGCTGAACCAGGACTCTTACCCAAGACCCTGTCTGTGAACTGTTACTCTACCAAGAAAGAATGCGGCACACATAAATACTGGATATGTTTTTTCATCATTTATGTGAGATTATCCCATAAAAACTTCAGAAAAAAATCCTTAAATTGTACTAGTAATCTCGAGGTAAACTAGTGTCGGACAGGTAGGTATAAAACAGGAAATGATAGATCAAGAAAACAACAGGTTTGGGTGATACATCACTCAGAAATAGTGGAATTCTAACAATTTCTGAGAAAGTTTTGTTTTACTGCTGTCTCCTGTTCCGCTTGAATACTGGGTGGGCTTATAGGCAACTTTCATTATTTCACTATGATGGGACCACATCATTCTTGCAGTAACAGATAGTATACAAAATTCCAGGTGTGAACCTGAACCTATCATAACTGAACATAACTAAAGAACAAGACACAAGAATTTGAATTGACCCATCAAAATATTGGGCTAGCTAGCAACTCTGACCCGGACTTGGAATTAACCCTTAACCTGCTCACGTATATAAAGGAGTGTTCTTTCTTTGAGTTAAGACCATTCCATTTATGTGACAAAGAGTAACTCGCAGGCTGATCTGGGTATATATTAGGCTACATATTATGGAGGCCAACCACCAACTTATTCCTGGGTAGAACCGGTACTGTATACCTTTCGCCATCGGTAAGAATCAACATTTTTCTCTCACACATCGAGCTCCCAGTGTGATCTGTCACTCAGACAACAGCTCTAAATAACCCAAATAATAAGATGATAAAGGATCAAACAGTTAATACAATTCAAATTTGGACAGATAAGCCTATCTCTACAACAACATCGCATCATTCAATAATGAAAGAACAATTAAAACGTCACTCAAAGTTTATCTTGTCTGTAGATTAAAATGTGAAACAAGTTAAAGGGACACGTGGCAATCTTTATCCAGTCAGTCGTTTCAGTGAAGAAGTCACCGCAACTTGTTGCTGTAGTCACCGCAATTTGTTGCTGTTTATTTCAATCTGCAGTTTTGGACATTGTAAAAGCAAAAACTTTGTTCAGAATGAATGAATGAATGAATTGTGTTTTACGGCACGTCGACACATAAATAGGACATATTGTGCGCAAAAACTGATGAAAGATGAAGAAATGAAGTAATAATTAAAAAGTAATGTATATATATAAAAATAAAACTATTTTCAAATAAGGGATGATATGGTAGTAATATAAACTGCAAATGTAAATCAACAAATGCCCATCAACGGGTATATTAACAAGTAAATATATATTAAAGAACACATTGTAATGATTTCTAAAACAGGACTAAAATCTATCTATAGTATCAAATAACTTCGTTCAGTAAAACATTCTGGTAATCACTATATAGCAATTTGGACCAACATCACACCTTCCTTCAGTAATATATATGGGTAATTAAAGAGATAGGAAAAAGAATTCTCAGGTAGCCCAAGGTTTATCTAGACAATAGATTAAATAGAAACCCAATCTCTCGCCCATCATCGCTTAGCATATTGATGGCCTAGTACATCATTGTTAATGGAGGGCTAATTTCAATACTGCTACTGCTGCAGCCAGGAGGAAAGCATGAACTAGCAGACTGATAAACCATACAACAACATACAACAGCTTGATCTTAGGTAGTGGTGTACACTTGGTTTAAGATGTTGGAGATAGGAGTGGGGGTGGGGTGGGGTGGGGTGGGGCGGGAGGGGGGGGGGAGTGCGTGCGTGCGCTGCTGCACTATTGTTCCTGGTTCATACTACATTTTTGAATATTTGCACTCTGCCAGACAATTAAACCTCATAGTAGATTAAGCCAAACTGAGTCTCAATATTATTAAAAATAAATCTGTTGAAACATTTAAGCCTTTTCAGATTTCAGAGCTGTAAGCAGGAGGGAATGTACACATTTATTTATCAATCTGATTTCCCATGTGACATGCTGCACAGTCATGCAGTATTATAAAACTGTAGTCTTCGATCCAACACTTGACATACCCAACAACGTACAGGGTAACAAGCTATACATGAAACAGCAATTACATACCCAACAACAGGGCACCAGCTATACATGAAACAGCAATTACATACCCAACAACAGGGCACCAGCTATACATCAAACAGCAATTACATACCCAACAACAGGGCACCAGCTATACATGAGACAGCAATTCCCATGAATTAGCAAACCATATATGTATGAGAAGTAGCAATTCTGACAATAGACAATTTGTGAAAACAAACTACGTTACCAACGGCTAATGAGCCCACTTGTTCACAGTTGCCCAATTTATCATTGTCCAGTTGTGGTCATCAAGGAGAAACTACTGTCAATAAGAGGCTAGTAAATAACACTGTTACCAAGTGACAGTGATAATTATGGTATTTCTTCCGTAAATTTATATAATCGCTACATTCTTCCCCTCCTTCTGTAAAAACTGTAGATAAAAGCTTTTCATAAACATTTATCTGTTAATACATATCATCGGGAAGCTAGAGAGAGAGTTTGTTTAACTACTGAGCTCAATTACAAAGATTTCTTTTTTATAAGGATTTCTTTTTATTACATTTATGTGGGAGAAATATGGGGATTTCTGAGTGAAAGAATATTCATAATCATTAAATATTAATAACTAACTCCGAACACAAAAAAAAATAACTGTGACGTTGAGTTATGACGTCAATAAAGTGTTGCTGACGTCAACGTCATCCACCGATAAAGGCGAATAACTTAGGTTAAAATTATACATAAACTGATTTAAAATGTAATAAATAGATTATTTAACTGCTGGTTTGATGATAAGGAAATCCTTCTTGAGATGGGAGACGTGTTTTGTTTTTTCACTCGCTCGCATACGCTCGTTCATGAAAAAAAATAACACGTCTCCCATCTCGTGAAGAATTTCCCTATAATCGATCCAAGCAGTTAAATAATCTCTATATAATCCAACACAGCATTTAAATAACCTATTTATTACATTTTGCACATAGAGCTAACCTTATTAGTTATTAGGATTCTTGACAGGGGACATTGGCTCACATTCCCTGCCTGGAAATTATATTCACCCGAGCCGTTAGGCGAGGGGGAATATTCTTTCCAGGAAGGGAATGTGAGCCCATGTTCCCTGTCAAGAATCCTAATACCGGTAACGAATTTGTCATACTTCAAAGTCGTTACCATTTATTTAAGAAAAAAACACAGCCAAAAACACGTTTTCATTTTTATTGCGCCAATTTCCCCGTAACGTGCCTCTAACTAGACGTTGTTTATTTTCTTGACGTCATCGCTCTAACATCGTTATATTTGGCAGATTTTTTCATAAAAAAACGTATTTTATACTATGTTAATGTTTTATTATCTGTAAAATTGCAAACAAAAATGCTAAATTTGGTTCAATTTTAGTATTGGTTTATTATACTTACGACAACATTACCATTGCTTTACTCAACTTGCATAAGTCCACGAGTGGAAAAAATTCCCTTCCCGGGACTGCGGCCCGATAAGGGAGCCGCTAATAGGTTAACCCAATACCTCCGAAATCAGAACGAGGCTTTACTTCCTCTTATTCCGCAAATTCTAATTAAGGAGGGGTGGGATTAATGTTGTCGTAAGTATAATAAACCAATACTAAAATTGAACCAAATTTAGCATATTGGTATATTGATTACTTACGACAACATTACCATTGCGACTTTAACAAAATTAACATGGGGTGGAAATAAGTAGCCTGTTATGATAGGTAGAATGTATCAAGGGAATTTGAACAAACTAAAACTAACAAGCAAAGGGGAATGATCAAACCTGCTATAATCGCAAGAAATTAGAGCAGATTAGAAACTGCAGAAACAACTAACTGACACTCACCCATATATAGGGGTCCTGCTTGGTTCACAATACACAAATTGAAGGAGACTCCATGACATCTCCAGAAGAGGTGAAAATAACATGGTGAATGTGGCACGTGCAGTCCTATTCCCAAGTACATGTAGAAGTTCGGAACCTCTACTACACCCGTAGCTAATTCAAAGGTGTAAATTGTCAAATATGGTACATTAAACCGTCCGTCTGTCAAGAAGGTCAAGGGCAATTAAGCCCAGCACCATTGAATAATCGACAATATCAAGCATATCTATCAGAAGAATATGTTTGTATTAAATTGATTGTTAATAGAGAACCAGTATCAATAAATCCCAATTAGATACTTACATAAACAGTTTAAGTTTCATATAATTAACTGTATAGGCAATAAACTATAAACACAAAGTAACATTTAACTGTGTGCAAATGGGTAAAATAAAACATGCATATGGGAAACATTTTAACCAGCTATAACAGTACCATCGGTAAGGCTGGTACATGCAAAACATGCATATGTAATAAAGTTTGGTTCGAAACCCGAAAGTTAGTGACTTGCAGACAACCTAGTCATCTAACTGGTCGGGTAGCGAAGCTCCGATGATGAACTGGGCAGCAACCAAAGGAACCAGAGCAGCCAATTTGTTATTGAGCTGGGAACAATCCCTTAGGTAGAATCTAACAAAGGGGTTGTCCGAATTCCAGCAGCATGCTTTTAGAATGCATTCTAAGTGAATTGAATTAGACCCTGCTAAGGATGAAGACAACGCTCTGACTTCATGCGCTGTAGGGTTTGACCCTGGTAGATCGGTCTTTTGCACATTATAGGCCACTTTAATGGTTTCCCCAATCCATCTAGAAATGGAAGCCAAAGAAATTTCTTTAGTAGCGTGCAGAAAAAGTGGCAGAAAAAGTCTCTTTCTGCCCCGCCGCCAAAACCCTGAGTGCTCCAGGTAGATTCTTAAAGCCCTAACCGGACAGAGGCTAAAAGAAATGGTAGCACCTGAGGGGGGTAGAGCCGGAATAACCAGTGGTAAGCTATGAACTGAAGGTCGCTGGTTCTTAGCCAAAAACCTGGTAAGAATGTATGGTAACTGAAGACACGTCTGCAGCAAAAGCAATAGATTCTTCAGTCCCCCGTAACTGACTGGTGATAGAGCCAGTAGGAGGAGCCTCTAACTTCTGAGATGGGCAGATGAACGTTACAAGGTGAATATGGTACCATCATGAGTCCTTCAATTCGGTCAAGGACAATAAGTCCACCACCATCTAAAGTCATAATCGACAATTTCAAGCAAATCTATGGAACAGAAATTGCTAGTATTACTAGATCATCTAAATAAGTATGGACCACTTGATTCAAAAACTTACAATAACAACTTCATAACTGAGGTGTAAACACATTTTGAACATTGTGATATGAAGTGCTTACCAACCAAGATAAGCAAACAATCAATAAAACTGCAATCGATTATTATGCCTACCGTTATAGACTTAGGCAAGGCCAAGTCAGCTAACTGGTAGAGGAGCACAACCTAATGACTGACTGGATCTAGTGAAAACAATATTTACGATAGAACGTAACAAATAATTTGTGAATTTTAAGTCAAATAAATGCTCTGACTTGTGCAGTCTTATTGGAATTGAAAAGGGTATATACCCAGACAAAAATCAGTCAGTTTGTTACTGGAATCTCTCTAGAAAAAGGTAAAAAGAGATCCCTCTAGTAGCACTAGAGTGAATCGACTAAGATGGAAGTGTAATAAGAACTGCTCTACACTATTCTGCCAAGCTAAACCTCCGTGCCCTCAGAGTAACCCAGTGAAGGGCCTCCTGGAGGTACACTTATGTGAACTATTACCGAAAATTAGTCTGAGATGTAGTTAGAACAGACAAACTGCATACTGATTCGGAATGGAGGATAGTGGCAGATGTAGAATGTAACCATGGTAACCTCACTTAGGGGTTAACGCAGTGGTGAAGACACCAAGATGGACAGAAGTGCTGAGACAAGGGAACCCTATTAAAATTAAAATAATCGAATTTATTTATTAAGGATAACACATTAAGTAAGTGAACAAATCTTACATGTGGCCCTTAAGGAACAACTTTAGGGTTACCAAAGCCAACCTGAGAGACCCTTAAAAATGCATTAAGGGTAGCTCTACTAAACCCCTAGACCACGGCAGAAAGTCACCTTGAATGTGGCTGTGCACATGCACGCGCCCCCCACCCACTTTTGTTCTGATCACGGCAGAATGTCACCTTGAATGTGGTTGTGCACCCGCACCCACCTCCACTTTTGTTAAAGTAAAAGGCCAACGAGACTTTAACCTAGCATGTAGATCTAGCCGAAAAGAACTGTGTCTCCGTACGAATGTGGCATATATAGAAACATTAAATAAAGAGATGCGCCACATTTATCTCAAAACCGCCTGAGGGTAAGACTTCAACGAGGAGAAGTCCGGTTCCTAAGGCATAATTAATTTACGGATTAGAAGCCGGGCCTAAAAATCAGTATAGCCTACCAAGACGTTAGGAACATAATCATACTGATAAAACCAGTGATTCATTTTGAAATCTGCTTTAATAAGTCCCTGGGACTCACATATTTTGAAACAATGGGTCCAAACTAAAAAACAATGGGTCGAAAGATTTTTTCAAATCAAATTTTGTTAAATATAATTTATATAACCAGTGTTTCATTACGAATTCAGTCTGAATTAGTCCCTAGAACTCACATAGATCCGAACAATGAGTCCCATGAAAATTGGTTCTGTGATGGTGTTGACAACAGTTTGTCGAAAGATTCAAAACAGAATTAAAAAGACTAGAATATAGGCTAGGCCAAGTGACTTTGATTTGCCTTATTTTAATTGTTCATTCTTCTTCTTTAGATTAAGTTACCGTGTAGAATTTCTTAAATTAGTTTTCAGATTCAATTGATGCATGCCATGGGATGCACATTTTTGAAATGATGGGTCCACAGAAAAAAGTGTGAGTCGGGGACTCGGGATGCGTAGCAAATGAAACGCTGTAGACCTACTCTAAACTGGCAGAAACACTAGGATACTGTATCCTGGTTCTCGCAAGACTAAAAAGGGAGGAGAATGAACAAACTACGCGAACTATCATCAGTACCCTTAGGGTAATGGAGAGTGAACCCTGGCACTACAGCCCATTAACTGTATGACTGTATGGAGGAGTGGGTAGGGTAAGGAATCTAGAAAGTGATCCTAGCTGCAAGAACTGGAGACAATAACGTCAAAAGCGGCATTACGTAATTGTCGATATTTCACAAGTGAAACACAACCATGAAATATAAGGTTTATCATAAAATCCACAATAAAAACAAAAAGACTGTTGTCTTGTGGCTGGTATGGGGCACGAACTAGGGACTCCTCGCTACAGGGGGAAGTATGTGCCACTGTAAATAATAAAAGCTATTGTAAATATAAACCTACCTCAACAAAGGTGGTGATATAATTTGATATCATTAACTTACAAATAAGCGGCCCACAGAGCAAAGTAGTGGGGTATTTGATAGATACTGTATACAATATTAGTAAAAGTATCCATATCAACCGGGCAGGGCTTTAAAGAAAGCGCTTATTTCTCTTTTTGGGAAAAATACAAGGTTTCATAAATTAAGTAAATATGACATTAATATACTTTATTTATATTGTCATCCATTATTTACCATAATTATTAACTTCCATGTTGGAATTTACTTAGCAGCCAAAAACACACTGCAGAATTCATGCTTTTTCTCAAATTCTGAGAGACTGTTGTTTTCCGATTGGGAAATATTTTTGCCACAGTTGGGAAAAAACAGTCCAATTTTCTGTTGGGAAGATCCCCTTTACAGGCCTCTATTATATAAGGTAAAAAAGCCCTGCCGGGTAGACGAGTCTAAGTAGCAGGGGGAAATAACCCCCTATCTCTTAATGACACCCTTGGATATAAATATTACTGCCGCTAAATAAAATAAATGCTTATATACCTGCAAGTCTGTTGAGCATGAACATAAACAACAGACCTGCAGTCATCATCTATTAAACCGTAACCAGGGCAGGAAACGGTTGCAGAGTTACTTGTCCATAATCCACAGATCATGGCGGAGAAACCGTAGTAACTAAAATCATCCTAGATAGGTCAATTCTTGTGACAGACCTCGAGAGTAGGTACTGACTTCTAACGAGGTTACCTGCAAACTAGTTCAATAGTTAAGTCCATAAGGACAGAAAAGAACAAAGTCATTCACTAAGAATCTTTAGTTAAAGACAAGTATCGGATTCCTCCGTAGTGGGTATAAGCAAGACCACGAGAGGAATATACTTTAAATTTAAATACTCTGTAAGGATTATTAGTAAACACATAGATCCTTAAGATACAAAAGCATTCAATAAGGATCTAAAATCGATAACAAAGGCAGACAATGCTAAAGAAGTGTTTATAAATAAAAGGACTTCACTCTTGGAATGCGGTTATCATACCAAAGAGAAAAGATTATCCCAATAACAGCACTGTCTAGGAATTATGATTTTCTAAAGAGGTCTAAGTCCTATTGTTGCAAGTGTTTCCGACATAACACTGAAAAGAAGAACAAGAAAGTGTCCCGGACACATTTTATAATCCATATGTTATCTATAATTGCTATCATATGATTTGATTTACTGTTTGTTCCTTGTCATGTTCACATTGTTATGAATATTAAAATGAAATATTCTATTCTATTGAATCTGCGATTATACAACACGTAAGAAAATATAATAACAGAAGGTAGTCCATGACTAAGAAGAAACAGTCCAGACTCTATTGTGCCCATCGCGGAGGGGCTACCCTGTCGTGTTTGTTGGTGGAGGGACTTTAACCTCAGAACAACACGCACACACATGACTAAGAAGTATTACCTGAATAATCACAGTTACCCCTGTGCCTGGACTGTCGGGAAGGTGACCTAGATGAGTCCGAGTTGGAGCTGTTCTGAGGACCTTCCGCAAACCCTTTAGGGAGAGTCTCTGCCAACACCGTGATCCCCCCCATTACCGGTCAGCTAACTGAACAAGGGTTGAAAGGGGAACCAGGTATCGCTTTTCTCTTCTTCTCTGCCACCACCGTGATCCCCCCCATTACCGGCCAGCGAACTGGGACAAGGGTTGAAAGGGGAACCAGGCAGTTTCCGTCTGGGTTGGGGTTTATCCTGGGCGTAAGGGGTACTCATTTCCCCCTTCGAGCAGGACTCCCCACCCAGCGGTGGCTTGGTCACTTGCGACATTTTAATGCGCTAAAAATAGAAAAAGTACAACAGCGAGTGCTAGACACACGAACTGTAAATGTAGAAAAGGTGTATAACGATAAAGAAATACCAAAATAAAGTCAACAAAACACAAAACCCGTGGAAGAAACGCAAAATTGAGCCACTCGAAATTACCTGATCCTTTCGAAATCAGCGCGAGTGGAATAAGAGGAAGTAAAGCCTCGTTCTGATTTCGGAGGTATTGGGTTAACCTATTAGCGGCTCCCTTATCGGGCCGCAGTCCCGGGAAGGGAATTTTTTCCACTCGTGGACTTATGCAAGTTGAGTAAAGCAATGGTAATGTTGTCGTAAGTAATCAATATACCAATCATACACTTGCGATTATTTCAGACTTTTACACACAGTGGAAAGCGCAGAAAAAGCGATAGAAAGGAAACAATCGGCGGTTTCCATTACGAATCGGCAATGTCATCGTCGCCTGTCTATGATTTTGTTTTTGTGTATTGCGGGTATGGGGTACCTACGGGGAAATCGTCCTATGATCACGTCGCGAGATGTAGACATGGGCTCATGTCTATGGCTCATTGACCAATGAAATCCCGAGAATTTTCTTTGCAGTATGACAATGACCTTTATACAATGATGTGTTCAAGGGATGTCATTTTGAATGGTATACATCCAAAATAAGAAGAATTAAACAATTCTATCAATTTTTTATCAAATTTTAAATGTTCTTGACCAAAATTGACCTTAGGCAATGCACTTTGAATTTGACCTTAACTGTGAATATGAGATTCAAACATTGGTAACGTTACACAACTTTTGTCATGAAGTGTATATATCAAAAGTTCAAAGAAGAAATATAAATAAATGGAAAAACATCAAGTGATTGTGACACCAAATGTTGGATGATGAAGACAGACTGTGTTACAGCTGCAAGATATAGACAAAGAGATCTCTATAATGTATCACATTTTTTCTTTGAAAAGATGACACAAAAAACTGCTTTACAGTGATTCTCTTTTACAGTTAATGTTTCTGGAGTGAAATAAATGACAGCAGGTGGTGATTATAATTATCATCTACATTATTTATAAATCACACAAAATCTAGTTTAATCCCAGCTGACAGTTTTAATCCTTATGCTTTTTTAACATGATGACCTGATTATAATTCAGATGACTGGCCTGGAGACAATATACAACTAATGGTCAAAGTACATTGTAACAATTCCCTTTGAACAACAAAAGACCAAGCAAATATTGATACAACCTCTGATCAGGGCCAGCAGGGGAATTACATAGAATAAATGTCATGGATGGTCATGGATGAGAATTTCAGAGACATTTGGGATAATATTAGAGTGGAGAAAAAATGTTTTACTCAAACATGCAGATCATGAAAACTATGTACATCACCTTATAGCAGTGCCCAGGCGCAATGCAAAAAACCAAGGAGAGCTCTTATAAAATTTAAAAAAAAATGAAATTCTGTTGTTCTTTGTGGGGTGGGTTACAGGTTGGGGGCATGGGATTTTTGGATACAAAAGATCAAAAAATGAAAATATTTATTGTCGATCTTTTGTATCCAAAAAACAACCCTCTTCCCCCACCCCCCACCCACCCACACACACACTTCATCCCACCACACTTCACCTCCCAACCCCCCATCTCCCACCTCTCCCACACACACATTTAAAAAAAAAAAAAAATCAGAATTCCATATATGTATTTTTTAAATCATTTTTTTCTAAAGGGAGGGAGGGGGTGATGGGTGAGTGGGGTGGGGGTGGGGTGCTACTATTAGCTATTAGGGGAGGCATTCATATTAGTGGGAAATGGTATCTTTAATCATAAACATAACAAATCAAAAATTTAACAGAATATTTTGTGGAATTCTTTATACAGCTATATATATACTCGGTAAAAAAAGTTTTGGACCAGGGTATATAAAGTCATATACAAATAAAACTAGTGGACAGAATTTAAGTATCTTTTTTTAGTAACCAAGGTCTACCCTACCCGGTTAATTTGGTACCAGAAACATTCAATTCCAAACAAGATATGATTTAAAAAAATATCGCGAACACACAAAGGGTCTGTAAAAAATGTTGCAAAGTTCATACAAAGTAACGGTTACGGACACATTCGAGTAACCAATAAAAAGATTATTATTTTTTCGCAAACTTTCATTGTAAACGATAATTATTGTTGATTGTTGATCTACTGTGAATTATCAACTGAGATAATAAGGGTTATGGTCGAATGTCATGGTTCAGCGATCATTGTACGGGTTCGAACACTGCCATGGTCCAAAACTTTTTTTACAGAGTATATAAATATTCTTTATATATATATATCTAGACTATATTAGTGAGAGGAGAAAAATATTGACACAAGATAATTTTACACAGATCGACAAACTCCGAATCTATAGGACTCTCTCTGAAATGTAACAAATGAACAGTTCAGCGAATACATTACTTACAATCAGCAACCACACTATATACTACTAAAGTCTAAACCCTTCATTCAATCCAATTTTCCGACCATATGTCTGAAATTTCACCCCTAGGTCGTTACGTCTAAATCATATTTTACATAAACCCGACCACTCTCATCCATCACGCAGAAAACAAATCATAATCACCTTTCTTTTAAACATCTTCCACGTTGGTTTGCGATTAATCCAGAAATAACATGTTAAATCCAAAATTGAGCCGAAAGTTTAAGACTATCTGGGATCGGCACAAGTCTTCACACTGAAGTTTACACACATACTGTGTCTTTATACTTCCAAACGTTCCATTAAAATCCCTTTAACGTGTTGTAAATGGTTTAAATCATCAGAGTTAATAACCGTGAATTTTAATAACAAACTCGACAAACGCAGAAGACTTATATAAGGCACTATTCGAAGATCAACTGAAGTGTGTCCGATAATCGTAAATTGTATACACAGTGAATCTCGCTGGTCTAATCAGATCTGTGAATAATATTACACTTAAATTTATAACCTATATATAATTTTTTAATGCTATAATGGACTCCACGGAAACCCTTTAATGTTGCATTTAAAAAACTATTTAACAATTTGGGTGAGATAAATTTTAGCATGATGGGAATTCTAACTGGGGAATAGAACATTATTATCTATTTTGTTATCAATTTTTCCCATGAATTCACATGAGTATTTTAAGTTTTAAAATAGGACAAGATTACACTGCATTAAATTCGGTGCATGTACAAATTAAGTAATCACCTGCCCCAAACGAATAAACGGAATATGGGTCATTCCAGTGTAATTAAGATGGCTAAATATTGAGGTTGTAATTTACATAACATAATGCTGCAGTGTAAGGGGTTATATTACATAATGCTGCAGCATAAGGGGGTATATAACATTATGCTGCAGTATAAGGGGGTATATTACATAATGCTGCAGTGTAGGAGGTATATTACATAATACAATGCTGCAGTGTAGGAGATATATTAAATAATTCTGCAGTGTATGGGGGATATATATTACTTAATGCTGCAGTGTAGGAGGTATATTACATAAAACAATGCTGCAGTGTATGGGATATATTACATAATGCTGCAGTGTAGTAGGTATATTACATAAAACAATGCTGCAGTGTATGGGGTATATTATATAATGCTGCAATGTATGGGGTATATTACATAATGCTGCAATGTATGGGGTATATTACATAATGCTGCAATGTAGGGTGTATATTACATAATGCTGCAGTGTATGGGGTATATTACATAATGCTGCAGTGTAGGGGGTATATTACATAATGCTGCAATGTATGGGGTATATTACATAATGCTGCAATGTAGGGTGTATATTACATAATGCTGCAGTGTAGGAGGTATATTACATAATGCTGCAGTGTAGGAGGTATATTACATAATGCTGCAGTGTATGGGGTATATTACATAATGCTGCGGTGTAGGGGGTATATTACATAATGCAATGCAGCAGTGTATGGGGTATATTACATAATGCTGCAATGTAGGGAGTATATTACATAATGCTGCAGTGTAAGGGGGGTATATTACATACTGCTGCAGTGTAGGGGGTATATTACATAATGCTGCAGTGTAGGGAGTATATTACATAATGCTGCAGTGTAGGGGGTATATTATATAATGCTGCAGTGTAGGGGGTATATTACATAATGCTGCAGTGTAGGGAGTATATTACATAATGCTGCAGTGTATGGGGTATATTGCATAATGCTGCAGTGTAGGGAGTATATTACATAATGCTGCAGTGTAGGGGGTATATTACATAATGCTGCAGTGTAGGGAGTATATTACATAATGCTGCAGTGTAGGGGATATATTATATAATGCTGCAGTGAAGGGGATATATTACATAATGCTGCAGTGTAGGGGATATATTACATAATGCTGCAGTGAAGGGAGTATATTACATAATGCTGCAGTGTAGGGGGTATATTACATAATGCTGCAGTGTAGGAGGTATATTACATAATGCTGCAGTGTAGGGGGTATATTACATAATGCTGCAGTGTAGGGGGTATATTACATAATGCTGCAGTGTAGGGGGTATATTACATAATGCTGCAGTGTAGGAGGTATATTACATAATGCTGCAGTGTAGGGAGTATATTACATAATGCTGCAGTGTAAGGGGGGTATATTACATAATGCTGCAGTGTAGGGGGTATATTACATAATGCTGCAGTGTAGGGGGTATATTATATAATGCTGCAGTGTAGGGGGTATATTACATAATGCTGCAGTGTAGGGAGTATATTACATAATGCTGCAGTGTAGGGAGTATATTACATAATGCTGCAGTGTAGGGGATATATTATATAATGCTGCAGTGTAGGGGGTATATTACATAATGCTGCAATGTAGGGGGGGTATATTACATAATGCTGCAGTGTAGGGGATATATTACATAATGCTGCAGTGTAGGGGATATATTACATAATGCTGCAGTGTAGGGGGTATATTACATAATGCTGCAGTGTAGGGGGTATATTACATAATGCTGCAGTGTAGGGAGTATATTACATAATGCTGCAGTGTAGGGGATATATTATATAATGCTGCAGTGTAGGGGATATATTACATAATGCTGCAGTGTAGGGGGTATATTATATAATGCTGCAGTGTAGGGGGTATATTACATAATGCTGCAGTGTAGGGGATATATTATATAATGCTGCAGTGTAGGGAGTATATTACATAATGCTGCAGTGTAGGGGATATATTATATAATGCTGCAGTGTAGGGGATATATTACATAATGCTGCAGTGTAGGGGGTATATTACATAATGCTGGAGTGTAGGGGGTATATTACATAATGCTGCAGTGTAAGGGGGGTATATTACATAATGCTGCAGTGTAGGGGGTATATTACATAATGCTGCAGTGTAGGGGATATATTACATAATGCTGCAGTGTAAGGGGGGTATATTGCATAATGCTGCAGTGTAGGGAGTATATTACATAATGCTGCAGTGTAGGGGGTATATTACATAATGCTGGAGTGTAGGGGGTATATTACATAATGCTGCAGTGTAAGGGGGGTATATTACATAATGCTGCAGTGTAGGGGGTATATTACATAATGCTGCAGTGTAGGGGATATATTACATAATGCTGCAGTGTAAGGGGGGTATATTGCATAATGCTGCAGTGTAGGGAGTATATTACATAATGCTGCAGTGTAGGGGGTATATTACATAATGCTGGAGTGTAGGGGGTATATTACATAATGCTGCAGTGTAAGGGGGGTATATTACATAATGCTGCAGTGTAGGGGGTATATTACATAATGCTGCAGTGAAGGGAGTATATTACATAATGCTGCAGTGTAGGGGGTATATTACATAATGCTGCAGTGAAGGGAGTATATTACATAATGCTGCAGTGTAGGGGATATATTACATAATGCTGCAATCTAGGGTGAATATTACATAATGCTGCAGTGTAAGGGGGGTATATTACATAATGCTGCAGTGTAGGGGGTATATTACATAATGCTGCAGTGTAGGGGGTATATTATTATATACAATGCTGCAGTAGTAGGGGATTTATTACGTTATATACATTGCTCCAGATAAGATGTGTATCTGCGTAATTATAATGCATATTTTTTAAACAAAGACGCATTAAGAATGGAATTAACGTGTATAAAAACGCATTGAAAAACTGCCGATAAATAATGTGGACCAAATTGCAGCATACACACATAAAAGATTTAAAAAAGCAGAATGCACTCAGTCATACTAAATGGAATGACGGTCAAGCGCCTTCAGCAAAATTTTGCTAGTACACGCTAAATGCAAGAAAACATAAATGTATTTCTACTGGCTGTTTGACACAAATTAATGCCATGATAGCATGAAGCAATGTTGAATGTATATGTAAGGAGAAGAGGAAATACGCAATATGTTTATGGTAAAAACTAAAGAGTAAACGTTTTACATTAAAATTTTGTCAAAAACTTGTTTTTAAGAATACGTATTTGTAAATGTAAATAAGTAATGGTATTTTTTTCTTGCATACAACAAGCATTGTTCAGCACATCTGGAGCACTGTATATAATGGTGCACAGAGCCAGGGAGTAATATTACAAACATATTACATAATTCTCCATTTCAAATCATGCACTTTTTTTTTATTGTAATCTGCACCGCATTCAACACAAATAAGACTGCGTTTTCAATCGCACTATACTGTGTTCTGGGTTAATATATCGCTGTTTAACAACCCTAAGATGTAAATAAATACTAAACAAACAAGCGGGAGGTCTAATAAGTTATGATATCAAATTTGCTGGGTAATTTAAGTTAAACACACACTTTCATTCATTCAATATAATCTTGATGTCTATCTTCCTGCAATGAAAACTTTCTACACAACAATATGGCTATTAGAGCCTGGTGGCCATTTTCATAATATTTTCATTTAAAAAGCTATCAAATAATATAACACTCCTTTTATTCCCCTAATACTTAATCAACAATTTTTAATGATAAAATTTTAGGCAAGTCATGAAAACATGAATTAAACCGATTTCACGGTTTGTAACATTTAAGTCACAATTGTCGATCATAATAAAGCAAAGGTAAGACACTCGAGTATGAAAGAAACAGATGATGAATGCGCCATTATGACACATCTGCATAGAATTAGCCAGAGAATAGAATAATTATAAGTTAATACAACGTTTAATTTGACATGAACCTCTCAAGTTCTTATGTCCATAAATTGAATAATAAATTGAAACCCAATGTGGTGACCTTACATTGTGTATATTTATTACCATAGGTGTTAGGTGTCACTGACATATTAGGGTGACTCTACCCCATTGTGACATTATTGAAGTTTTTAAGAATCAGGTCATAATTTGTGATTTTCAAGAGCCAAAAGGAGCTCATCACAATGCCTTTATGTTATATGTTTTGGAACGTATCGCATGCTCAACATGATTCTGAATAGGTTTCCTTCCCTGCTGTCTTGATAGGGAAGCGAGAACATACCGGGATTAGTTGCTAGCAGCTTTAAAGGGACACACGGCAAAAATGATTCTCGTTAGTTTGTCTAGATAATCTGCAAGCTAGAATTGTGTCCATGGGACACGAATGCCATGCTTTTAGCACTGTCCAGCACATAAAACAAACTGCAAACTGCCAAAAGTAGGTCAATGTCATTCATACTGACCTACTTTTGTTATGAACGTACTGTTGTTATATATATAGATGTGAACATGCTTGTGTAAAGTTTGAAAGCTCACAACTCTATTTTCCACGTTACCCTTGCTAAAGTTGCCTTAATCTTTATCTTATTCCAAATCCCCCCATCCCCCCCACCCCCACACACACCCCACCCCCACACACACACCCCACAAAGTCTCTCGGCAAACTGAGCTTCATTTAAATCCCTTTCCGACCCCAGAAATGCACTGTCATAATTTCTTTAATCTTTTTTCCCCACTTACCTATTCTCTTTAAAGCAAATAATGTAAACTTGACAATCTTCGATGACTCAGATCTGAAATTCAGGCAAAATTGCCCTTAAAGAAAGTTTATCTTATATAATCTTTCTGAACCTTTGTCCTTAAGGTTATGTTTTTGCTGCTGGTCAAATACAAGGGCAATAGTTGCACTGTCGCTATTTTACAAAGGCAACATAATTATAACTGCAGGGGCTAGGTTGTCTGCGTTTATAGATGTAAAAGAGGTGAACATGGCTGAACCATTAATGAACTTGTTATAACAAAAAGATTTTTTTTATATCAGTCTAAACATGAAAACGGTTACATATCTTATAATAATATATTATCTCTGCATGCATGTCTGACATTTCCCAGTTAGACATTTCCCAGTTAGGCGTTCAAGCGATCAAGATCCTTCCTTCTTTCGCAATGTTTCCTTTATTCGTGAGATCTCTATATATGAATTATTTAACAAATATTGTATGGTGCTGAGGTCCATATGCAAGTTTATGGACTGCCCAGTCCATAAACTTCATATGGACCGAAGCACCATACATTATTTGTTATATTATACCGAATCTGACCAACAAATTAAATCAATACGTTTTATGATTTATTTTGACGTCGTTTTTTTCACACGTCTGTTAATATAGCTATCGGACCGGGCGCCCGGTCAATATGCAACTTTATGGACTGGATGACGTCACATTAAACAAGGAGTGGAATATGCAAATGAGGTATAATATTATTATATAATTTATGTGAATTATTCCCTCTGGATAATTTATAGTCAAATAGTGTATAACAGAATTAAGGCATCCATGAAAAATTATAACATCTATTCATGCCAAAACCACTGGGT
The DNA here is from genome assembly GCA_037043455.1 of Cyrtodaria siliqua. Classification (NCBI taxonomy): domain Eukaryota; kingdom Metazoa; phylum Mollusca; class Bivalvia; order Adapedonta; family Hiatellidae; genus Cyrtodaria; species Cyrtodaria siliqua. Next base: position 116,187 of record JAWPHD010005432.1, on the reverse strand, counting down.
CACAGACTCAATTCCGATTTGCACACTGTCAGTCAATAAACCTGAAGGCCACCATGCCCCTACATTATCAGTGAGATAATGGCAAATCAAACTGAAGCAATCATGAAACTGAAGCAATTCAGTTTTCAGTCCACATAATTATGCATCATTCCAGACTATGCCAACATATTTATGCAAGACATGCCACTGACTATGTCTACTATTTATGCATCATGTCAGACTATGCATTAATTGTGGCAGACTGTGCCAACGTAATTATGCATTATGCTAGACTGTGCCCACAATTATGCATCTTGCCAGACTATGCATTGTGCCAGATTGTTCCCCCATAATTATGCATCATGCCAGACTGTGCCTACGTAATTATGCATTATGCTAGACTGTGCCCACAATGATGCATCTTGCCAGACTATGCATTGCGTCAGATTGTGAACACAATTATGCATCATGCTAGACTGTGCTGCCATAATTATAATAATGATGCATCCTGCCAGACCTAGACTGTGTCCACATAATTCTCCCCTCCCTCCATCTGTCTGCCCATCCAGCCATTTATTCAAACATTCATTGTCAATCTGATCAGTCTGTAAGAGTGGGTCCGCTGCCCATCTGTCGGTTTGTTCCTTCGTTTGTTCCTTCGTTTGTTACTTTGTTTGTTCCTTCCTTCGTTCGTTCGTTCCTTCCTTCCTTCCTTCATTCAATTTTTTTCATTCTCCCACTCCATCCATTAATTCATCCACCTACTCCCCCAATCATATCAAGATACATAAACTGCTTAAATTTCTGGCTGTAATTATTGCCCATTACATGACACTGGACATTTCTACCTGGAGGGGAGTTAAGCCATCGCTTGGTGACATTAATTTGCATGCGGATGACAAATGTGTCATAAAAATCACACTTATATCAAACCTCATGTGCAATTATCGGTAATTATACATGAAGCCTGTGACAATTACGAGTCAAAAGGAGTCAAACGTCTGCAAACAATCCCATTAAGAATTATGTCCGCTTTTGTGGAATACCATTGAAAGTGCATTAACAAAATAAAAAAATAGAAATCAAATAATTCTGAATATTTTTACATGTAACTATAGCAGTTTAATATGTATACATTTTATCTACAGAGTGCTATATTTGAATAATAAATATAAACTTGATAAAAGTGTGTATTGATCCATACTCAGCTTATGTCATGCTCAAGGTCATGTGTGTATTGACTAATTCACATATTCATCAAGTATGTATTTATAAATTTCAAGGGTAGCACTGCCTAGATAAATGTGCTAACATATTAAACTGGAAGTTTCATGTAAAAATATTCAAGAGTATTTGAGTTCTAATTTTTATCTCTTTCAAATGCAATCTCAATGGGATTTTACAAAAGGGGACATTACCCTTAAAAAAGCAGTTATGCCATTCAATAAATCTGCACCAACAAATGAAATATCCATTTGACAGAATCTGATGTAAACCTACCATAACAACAATAAAACAGAAACATCTTGAATTTTCTGGACCACATGCTTTTATTTAAAGGGCAGATAATCCAATCGTTCAGGTTGTTTTCCTTGCCAACACTGTTGCTGCCCAGTTGGAGTTACCGGGCCATTGATGATTTCATGTACCGGTACTTAGTTTCGTATGAAATTTGGCAGCTGTATGACCTGAAACAACTACCTGTGTATCTAAATATCCAGGTGGCCATTTTATGTGCATAGTACCTCGGTTTAAAGTCCCTCCGGAGTGTAAGAGTATCAGGCCTTTTTCTACTATTCTCACGGGTCCGACTATCGGACCAATGCCAAATATAGTTGTTTTTTCCCAATTCTGAAATAAAATTTCCCTGCCTTTTTTCTTTTTTTTTTATATAATATGAAAATAACAATATTTAAATCATGTATCATGTATTGAAACCAGGCAATTAAAACAACCTGATATTTATGTACAACTAACTTATGAAAATTCCCAATTTGAGGCGTAAAGCGCTTAAATTTTTTCCCAATTGGGCAAAATTTACGTCGTCAATTTTCCCAATTTGTCCAGGGTCTTTTTCCCAAAATGGGCAGAAAAAGGCCTGAGTATGGAGTATGAACTATGACGAACGGTAAGGTCAGTCTTAGTCAGGTGGAAGTTTTTTTTTATATTTAATCTGAAATTAACAACAAATGCACAGTCAGGCACACCTTCAAATTTGGGGAACATCACATTCTACAATTTTTGCCCTTAAATCTATTCTTAATAATAATACTAAATAATAAATAGATAAATATTTCTTGAAATTGATTCCCATTTTAAAGGAGAGATAGAATTCATTCAAAGCGCTATAAATAAACCTTGGAGACTATCTAATACTATAATCATGTGTGTACAATTATCATGAAATATTCAAGAAATGCTAAAAATTATGATACTTATCAATAACATAATAATGATGTAACTGATAAACAGTTTATTGGATTTATAAAAGATAACACTGCTGGTCCTTTGTTTCATTTTAAGGTGTGAACTATTTCAGCTGCCTGATCTAGTCATTTAATTAGACATTAAAGGGACACATGGCAATCCTGATTTTTTAAAAACACCCTGCGTCCAGTTGTTTTTTTACATATCTTTTATTTGTTCAATCATTAATATTAATTATAAGAATAGTAAAAGTTTTTTTTCATATTATTAACTGTTGATTATATTGCAACAATAATATATTAATACCTATGGTAGAATAATACAGACAAATAAAAACTCTTTTTTAATTTATTTAATTATATGCAAGCAGGTTTAAAGTGAAAACGATACTGGATAAACAAATCGAGATATTAATTTCAATAGAGCTCGATAAAAACTTCAAGATTGCCATGTCTCCCTTTAAAAAAAACTTTTAATTTATTCCAAAGGAAGCGCAAACAGAGAATTATTAAGACAAGCTCCTAATCAACCTGGCAATAAAAGTATGACAAATTACAGTCCATTACAGCAACCAAAAAAGAACACATACAGCGGTACAATACCATTAAATAACATACGGCCAATCCGCTATGATGTTATGATATTATAAATCAGGCCGATCTGTCAGGAGATATGTTAGCAAGTACAAATCGTATTCATTCACACAAAAAATCGAGATCGTAATGATTTTATATCTCAGTAACACAATATCGTCATTTGAGCAGATCAGATAAAAAACGGTGGGACATCTTTATGTCTATATATCTTGGGACGGAGTGGTATATATTAGACGTAAATTCTAACAGCGTACAAAACGCTCAAATACAAAATGATCTGATGCCAATAAAGATGAACATATTTATGAAATATAATTTTTTAGTGTAGTATATTTTAAACAAAATCATCAGAAAAAAATGCTACTTGGAAAATGAAGACTTGCATTTTGGGTGACAGCTGACAGAAGCAGTTCTGAAGATATCCGAGAATAAGTTATCTTCTATTTTCTTTTCATAATACCATATTGCAACTAAGAACTATCACTGAAGGTGATGAATACGCCTGCTTAAATTCTAAGTCAAACAAAGGGCCAGTATAAATTCTGTAATAAATTAGGCAATCAACAATGGGTGATGTAGAAAGACATTTAAGGTCATCAGTTGGTATGAGTATATGAAGTTTAGGAACAACACATTCAAAACTGTTTGAGAAATGGTAGTAATAAAAATGTGTTACGTGAAACGACACGATGGGACACGACAAAAATGTGTTACGCGCAACGCACCGTTACGGACAACGTCACTCCACTGCACTTTTTGAAAGCGGGGGTATAGAAGTATAATAATATCAAAATAATCTTTCCAATGTATATTAATAGAATAATTAGATATATAGAACTCGTATACAGACCTTTGTGTGTGCAAGGAAACTGACTCGAAAATATATAATGATACTCTAGATAATTTTATATTGGACGGACACGGGTAACATCATCTGCTAACGCGCCTTGAATTGGAAGATCTGACGAGGGATAACCACAGACGAACAAGTCCACGTGAGAATTTGGAATCAGTCACATTTGGATAACTTTTCGTCTACAGCCGTTAACAATGATTGACAAACAAAGACTCTGTCTCCAAAAAGGCTACAGTTTGCCAAATCTTCTTAAATCTTTCAATGAAAATCCCTTAAAACTCGATGATCCCTTTTAATTTTACTTCACAATACATACTTTAATGTTAAGTAATAAAACAAAAATAATTTAAGACCTTACAGATCATGAAAAGGAATGTACAGAGAATCCAAACGGACACACGGCAATCTTGATATTTGAACAGTTCAAACAAATTGTTTTGCAGTCTTCTAGCTTAAATTACACTCAAAATAATTATATTTTAAAGTCCTGTAGAAAATAATGAAGCAAAAATTGAAAACAAGATTAAAATAATACTGGATTATAATAAAATAGGGGCTATAAATTCTACTGGTTGATGATATACTTTAAAATTGTTTTGTGTCCTTTTAAAATCACATCGAGGACGAAGGATTCTGTACAGGTCAAAGAACTCAAATTTCAAGTCCCTGCGCGGGGATTGTCAAGGCCATTTTCAAACAGAACATAAATAATAATGATGGCAGATTTCCTCATTAAATGGACCATACATGTTATGTTAGCAGATATTCTTGAAAATTAAACCTCAGGTCAACTTAAATGTTCACTTCAAAATGGTAAAAGCTATATGTACCTGAGCTATAATATATATTTTACAACTAAAGTTGAAATCAATATTTCCCTTTCCCTTTTCAAGTGGTGTATAAGGACTCCAGATACCAGAGCACTCATGTTTTACAAGCTGTTAGGCCAAGATGGATGCCTGTTTTAGGTACAGATGAATTAAAATCAAAGGCTTGCTGAAGATACTTGTCACTTCAAATGAACGGCTGATCAAGATTTAGGGTGGCCTGGTGGACATAAATCGAAGGATTCATGGTCTGGCTGACATAAATTGAAGGGTTTTTCCTGACAAAAAAAGTGTTGATATCTTGAAAACATTGTATTGTGTTTAAAAAACATTGTATTGTGTGTGTTTATAAAACAAGTGAAATTTAGAACATTTCATAGTTGAAGTTTCATCTCATTCCTTAATGGCAGGCATCTTCTACATTGACATAACTAAGTTATTTCCGTGGTTCTTGATACCTCAGATTGGTTTTATATATATCCCAGTCAGGGCTTTGTTATATCTGACTAGTTAAAGGGACACACGGCAATCTTGATTTTTTAAAAACTCACGGCGTCCCGTTAGTTTTTCTCTTCACTTGCATTTGTTCAATCATTAATAGTAATTGTTAGAATAGTTCAAAGCAAATTATATTTACATATTACTAACTTTTTATAAAAGTGCATCAATAATATATTTAAAAATTGGTCAAATAGTGAAGAAAATTGAAATCTCAATTTTTTATTTAATCATATGCAAGCAGTTTTAAAGTCAAATTGACGCAGGATAACTAAATTGAGGGGCAAATTTTAATGTTTGAATAAAACTCAAGATTGCCATGTGTCCCTTTAAGTCCCAGGTATTTAATATCTCAAACTAGTTCTTAGTTACAGTTTTTTGATATCTTCAATAAGTTATAATTGTGCCAGGTTATCGATATCTCAAAGTAAATTATATCCCTGTGTATGGATATCTCAAACTAGTTATATCTCAAACTAGTTATATCCCAATGGATATCTCAAACTAGTTATATCCCAATGGATATCTCAAACTAGTTATATCCCAATGGATATCTTAATCTAGTTATATCCCAATGGATATCTCAAACTAGTTATATCCCAATGGATATCTCAATCTAGTTATATCCCAATGGATATCTCAAACTAGTTATATCCCAATGGATAGCTCAAGCTACCATTCGTAATAAAACATAATGAATGAAATTCATCTAAAATTAAATAAATTTTGCTGCATGTACATATATCTTACCTTGCTTGATCTGAACATCTTTATGTATTCGTTAAATCTTTTCCAGTGAATTAATAACAATAACTGTTCCTCTCATTTCCTATTTTACTATTTCCACACCTATATAGCACTGTGAATTCATAACCTGTTAAAATCCCACCTTGGTGTTTTAGATCCACAATGCAATAAAAGGTGAGAATCACAGTCGACTTAATAAATCATAAAGTATTGGGTCGTCTAAGGCCACGAAACCTCTAACCTTTTCATACCAGGCTTTAAAAACCTAATTTACATATTTACAAAGGAACTAACAGTTCCCATCGTCCATCAAACACCATGTTTACACACAGAGAAAGAAATTAACACATGTTGCGAAAAACATAAGGTTGTGCTGTAGTCCCAATACACGGCGAACGTCCTGTGTGTACAAAGGGGATCGGAGGAATAGTTTGGTTGTCAAAGTTGGATATTAATGTACATCACTTAAGTCAGCTCGCCATACTGTCTTGCGTTATTGGTTAGCATATAAACTGTTTGCACACACTGACCCTTTGCATTATTATGCTCCGACTAATAGACGGTTTATGAAATAGATAATATCAAGGTGACCGATAAATATCAAAGACGACAAAAAGGCTTGGCGATGGGATTAAAATTAAAGCTTCGAGGTTAGCCAGTAATTGGGAGTCATTCCAATATTTTGGTGAAAAAATGTAAAAAGTTTGTCTAGATTTTATCTGAGGAATTCAGTAGGTAATTATATAATAATGGTTATATCATTATTAAAGGTGGAATCTTGCTTCTTTTTTTTTTTGCGGTGTCCCGTTAGTTTTTCTGCATAACCGATAAATACCAAAGACGGCAAAAAGAACTGGGGATGGGATTAAAATTAACTTTAGGGTTAGCCAATAATTGGGACATGCCAATCTTTTGATAATTTTTTTTTTTACTTAATAAAATTTGTCTGGATTTTATCTGAAGAATTAAGTTATTTAACCTTTAGCCTGCTAAGGGCGACAACGATAGCCTTTGCGTCCATTGTAAACCCAGATCAGCCTGCGCAGGCTGATCAGGGTTTACAATGTCTGGCTGCTCATCAGTCATTTCTCCAAAACACCCCTTTGCAACATAAATGGAATAGTCTACATTTAAAGAAAGGACAGTCCATTATACATTCATAGTGGGCTAAGGGTTAATAATAATGATTACCAAATTAAAGGGACACATGGAAATCCTGCTATTTTTATCATCACAAAACTATTGTATTATGTTCTTTATTTATATCCGGTTATAAAAGTTTCGCGTTCACCCCTAAAAGTGTAATTCACTGAAAATCTTTAAGACGCACCGGAAACAGTTGTATTGTCAATCATATTTGACAATTTCTAAAATAATTCAAAAATAATTTTGCCCATTACATAGTTGATTTCATTGATTGACAGTATTTTTGGTTGGTTGTGTGGTGTTTTATATCATTTACAGGACATTTTAGGCAAATTTTAGTGGTGAAGGCAGCCGCAACCACTTATTCCTCGGTAAAACCAGTACTGTATACCTCCCGCCATCGATAAGAATGGACACTGTATACCGCGCACCATTCAAATGGACACTGTATACCTCCCGCCATCCATAAGAATGGACACTGTATACCTCCCGCCATCCATAAGAATGGACACTGTATACCTCCCACCATCCATAAGAATGGACAATGTCATACCTCCCACCATCCATAAGAATGGACACTGTATACCTCCCACCATCCATAAGAATGGACACTGTTACGATGATACCTCCCATCATCCATAAGAATGGACACTGTGTACCTCCCACCATCCATAAGAATGGACACTGTATACCTCCCACCATCCATAAGAATGGACACTGTATACCTCCAGCCATCTGTAAGAATGGACACTGTATACCTCCCACCATCCATAAGAATGGACACTGTATACCTCCCACCATCCATAAGAATGGACACTGTATACCTCCCACCATCCATAAGAATGGACACTGTATACCTCCCACCATCCATAAGAATGGACACTGTATACTTCCCACCATCCATAAGAATGGACACTGTATACCTCCCACCATCCATAAGAATGGACACTGTATACCTCCCACCATCCATAAAAATGGACACTGTATGGACACTGCCATCCTTAAGAATGAAGACTGTATACGTCCCGCCATCCTTAAGAATGAAGACTATACCTCCCGCCATCCATAACAATGGACACTGTATACCTCCTGCCATCTATAAGAATGAATACTGTATACCTTCCGCCATCCGTAAAAATCGAGGATTTTTAAAATACACCATAAATTAAGTTAAAGATTATACATATGGTAAAAAAAAAAAAATTGTGAAGAAAACTATCAGTTCCAATTTTATTAGGCTGAGTTTTAGGTAAAATGACAATTTTACGATTGCCGAGAGTGTGTCCCTTTAATATTTTTGCCTTGCATACAGATTTGAAGAAACCTAATATAATTTAATTTAATTTAAATTAATACAGTTTTATAATAAAATTACTATATGGAGAACATTTAGATGACATTGTAATTCTCCTGTTGTGATAGGTGTTGTCACATGATATGTCACATGATACCATTGATCCATTAGTTGCATCACCGATGGTGTCTACTTGAAGCAGAGAGCTCACTCACTAGCACAATGCTCAAGTTCATAGGGCTGCCGCACTGGAATACCAAGCTGTAGACAAATAGCATGCAGGGTCTGTCACAGGCCATTTAAGAGTGTATTCCCCCTATCCCTTAATTCTAAAATCTAATTTCCCCCTACTCCTTAATTAACCCCATATCCTTTGATCTCTGTGCCCTATTCCTTAAAAACACCAATAAATCTTCAAAATGCATTATACCTGTCTATAAATAGCACCTTGGAGACTATACTTCTTAAAAATCCTTTCATTTACATTTGAAATATACTTCAAATTGCATCTAAATAAATCCTAATCCGTAAAATACTGGTCACCTGAAGGGTACCTCCCTCACACACCCGAACCAATAACATTCAAATTTAATTATTCCCCCTATCCCTTAAATAACTTCTGTGGAAGACCCTGGCATGATACCCCATACTGACACTGGGCTGACCAGTGCTATAGCTAGCACTATACCTTGATGCTGAACATGAAGGATACCACTACGCCAGCCAGCGGAGCCGTAAAATGTAATTTCAGACCAAAAAAAACAACCACATACCATCCCAGATTGAAAATCTTAGCATGGTTACCTTAATTCTAATGCCTTTCCATTTAAATTCCAGACATATAAAATAAACAAGAGGGCCCCTAAATCAATCGCCTGAGGATCTTTGCAATGATGAAAAATTGTGCCTCGCAAATGCTGATTGAAGATGTTTTTAAGTCCTTCCTTCTGTAAGTCTATGTAAAAACATGCAAAATCTCTACATACAAACTTTGGACCAAGGGGTAGCAGCCATCTTTGACCCCAGGGACTTCAAATGAGCAAACTTGATCGACCAGGGTTTAGCAATCATTAATATCAATAAAGAACAAGAAAACAAGAGGGTCCGTGGATGCTCTACAAGCTAAAATGGCTCTTATATCAAAAGCGTTTCATCATTAAATTCCTTTCAATACATTTTACAAGTGCAAAACACAACAACACCCTCAACCAAAATTTAAACCAACTCCATGTTAACAATTTAAAAGAAGATTTTTTAAGTATTTCCCTTTACAAGTCTTTGTAAAACTTTTGACCCCTAGGGCGCAGCCAAATGTGTCCACAAACTTGGTAGAGGACCATAAGTCTATAGCAAACGCAAAACATTAAACCTCCGGCTCTTGTAATTTCAGAGAAGAAGATTTTTTAATTTTTCCCAATATAAATCTATGTAAAACATGTAAAATGTTTATAAACAAACTTTAGAAAAATTAAACAAAAGAAAACAATGCATACAAACATGAAACGATAATGAAATAAAAATAAAAAAAAATCCTATGGGATTTGAACCCACAACCTTATAAGCTTCCCAGTGTACAAGAAATAGATTTGTCTATGGCAGCCATCTTGGATGTCGTGTTTACCTAATTTTAAATTTTTTTAAAAACATCCAACTAAGGATAATCCTTGTGAAGTTTGGTCAAAATTGACCAAGCTGTTTCTGAGAAGAATTGAATTGAATGTTGTTTAACGGCTCATCAACACAGTATAGGTTATTTAGAGCCGCCCCAGAGAGAGAAGGATACATAGGAATCCAGGAACCTGCCCTACTCTTATTATCGAATAGATTCCTATGGTTCTTTAACGTGCTCGGAGGATAGACCGATATACGGGACCGCCCGGTTTCTGAGAAGAAGATTTTTTTTTATAAATTCCCTATGTAGGTTTTTGTAAAACATGTGACCTCTGGGGTGGGGCCAAATGTGACCCCAGGATCACCATTTGAACAGGCTTGGTAGAGGACCATAAGCTTATAGTAAATGCAAAATACTAAACCTCTGGCTCTTGTATTTTCAGAGAAGAATAATTTTTAAGTATTTCCCTATAAAAGTCTATATAAAACATGTGACCCCTGGGGCGGGGTCACTATTTGAACAAACTTGGTAGAGGACCATAACCTTATAGCAAATGCAAAATATTAAACCTCTGGCTCTTGCAGTTTCAGAGAAGAAGATTTTTAGGTTTTTCCCTTTACAAGTCTATGTAAAACATGTGACCCCGGGGCGTGGCCAAATGTGACCCCAGGGTCACCATTTGAACAAACTTGGTAAATGACCATAAGCTTATAGTAAATGCGAAATATTAAACCTCTGGCTCTTGTAATTTCAGAGAAGAATAATCTTTGATTTTTTTTCCTATATAATTAAGTCTATGTAAAACTGTGACCCTGGGGCGGAGTCAAATTTGACCCCAGGGTCACAATTTGAACAAATTTAGTAGAGGACCATAAGCTGATGCTACAAGTAATACAAAGAGCTCTGTGCCTTGTGGTTTCACAGAAGAAGATTATTTAAAGTTTTTTCCTATATAAGTCTATGAAAAACATGCAAAATCTCAATATACAAACTTTGGACTCCTGGGGCTCAGCCATTTTTTTAACCCTGGGACTTCATTTGAAACAAAATTGCTAGTCTAGGCGTTGGCAATCATTTTAAAAGAAAAATTGTTGAAATCTGTCCAGCGGTTCTTGGGAAGAAGATTTTTTAAGGTTTCGACCATATATGGTAATGGCGGCCATCTTGGACGTCAAGCTGACTGATTTTAACAAATCTAAAATGCATTCATCTAAGGATCATCCACATGAAGTTTGGTCAAAATTGGCCAAGCGGTTTCTGAGGAGAAGTCGTCTGGAGCAAAAGTTAACGACGACGACGGACGACGAGTGATCCCAATAAATCACCTTGAGCCTTCGGCATTCTTGTTATTTTCTAAAAAAACTCTAATTCATCAGTAACAGCATACTTTTTAGATGGTAAAGTGGTCGTTTTACGTTCGCAAATTCGAGAAATTTGCCAATGGAGTTACGCGTTACATTATAGCTGCATTAGAATAATAATTTTATTCTCCCATTTTCTGAGAAAATCATTAAACTTTTCACTGACTTAAATTGTCTGCCTGATAGCATGGGGATGTTAAAAAAAGTATGATGCTATTTATTGATCATCAATTATGAAACAAGCTATCTAGCTGATACAAATCACTCTCGATGGTGTGGATGACAGCGTTAGCATATGGTCTTATGTGGGAGAAAATCGTGCCTGAGTGAGCACCCATTGTAAGAATTTGAATTGAACTGAATTTGATTTCACAGTTGCACCAACAACTCAACTATGGCGACTTTCCAGCTTTCATTAGTGGAGGGAGTCCAATGGTTGGGGGTGGGGAGGCAGGAGGGCCTCTAACTCTCTTAATTGTGTCATAAAAGAGTTGCTGAACAACAATTCACTACAATTTTCGAAATTTCAGAATTTATTGAATCTCATTTATAAATAATGCGATTCATTACCCAGTCAAGGAACTGTCCAATTTCCACAGATAATCAACTGTGATTTAAACTTGTCACTTATATATTTTTAATTAATCGTCCCACTTGGCCTGTCTGTCAGGGTCACACTCTGACCAATTACAATAAATGGCTGATACATTGCTGCTGAAATTGGACCATACTAAACTGTTATCTCTGATTGATGTGACAGTTGTGGAGTATTTCACTATTAATTGCTTATTTCTATTCAGACAATCTGATTTCAGATCTCTTCCAGACCAGTCTTTCATCACATTCAGATATAAACAATACACGAATCTTTCATGGGTATCCAGTGAATATCGAAAATTTCAAAACAATGTATATTTATGTTGTATGTTGGAATTCTCTATCTGAACCGGATACCCATGATAGATTCTTATTCTTGCATATCATTTACATTCTGCGCATTGATGTCACCAATTACTTATGCTTTCTATGTTTATTTACACAATGACGTCATGCAACCGTCATTGTTGATTATCAGCGCGCGACTTTTATCTTGCCCCATGTGTAAGATCAGGCTTTCCATCACCCATGTAAAAAACAGGGATAACCTTATCTGGTATGCAAGAATTAAAATTGTTGTTTAACGGCTCAGCTGCCCTAGAGAGTGAGAGGAAAAATAAACCCTGCCACTCTTGCTATCAAATACATTGCTATGGTTCTTTAACTTGCTTGGAGGATAGTCCCAGATACACAGGACCATCCATTGAAACGTCTGGGGGAAATTATTTTTCCCAAGGACACACCAAAGAAACCCAGTGGTGCCAATAAGGCTCGAACTCATTGCCCTGATCTTACTCTGTATGTATTTATCACCACAATGTGTAAGGTGTCATTCACATGTAAGGGTGACTTTTACCCGGAGTGACAAATTTAACATTTTAAAGGGACACTGTCCGTAACTTTTAGCTTATAAAACACACAATAACTATGTTCGCAAACATTACACACTAAACATTATTCAATATTTACTAATTAAAAGCAAGATTGTTTAACGGAATTCAATCGCGGTACAAAAAAAAGAAAATCCACTTTGTGCATTTGAACTCACAGCCCAAACTAAAATTATCTTCTTCTTTACACTCGCAGTAATAATAGTGTGCGTGAGTGTAAAGTATTCCGTTAATCGCTCCCGACTGAGCTAAGTGGGCTATACATATTACGAAATACATACTATGGTGAAAACCTAATGCGCTAATGGAAGTCACGTGATCGCAGAAAAGGTAAATATTGTGGGTTCCACTTTATTTACATAAAATAATCAAAAAAAAAAAATTCAAACTCACGAATGTATTCCTACATACTTCTTAGGGTCTATCCTCATGTTTTCATGTATACATTTCACTGAATAAAAGTCATACAGTTATTTGGTTATGCTCAATATCTGCTTACTTACGGACAGTGTCCCTTTAAGAGATAGACTTAATGAAAAACTTAAATGTAAAACTTTTACATACGCACGTACAACCATATGGATGGAAGGACAGATGGACAAGGGTAACATGTCCGCTCCACTTTCAAGGGGGGGCGTAAAAATCCGTAACAATAATTATTTCAATACTTAAATGTCAAGTTCATCAAAATGGCATTACCCTCTAATCTTGCTGACTTGATGGTCATATTGAGGCAGTGGGAACAGTACTGTTAGCTAAAAGACTGGCAGGCCAGGGGATCTAACCTCTGACCCCTGGGGTACTAATCCAGCATGCAGACCATGGCACTAATAATTGTTTCGCCAGAAAGTATACAAAATACATTATATTATTCATATCTGTTTTTCTTTTCTCAAAACTGACAATTTTAAAATACTGATTTATGTTGACATATATTTGCATTTTTGTGACAAATACTTCAGTTTTCTGACCAAAATTTGGAGGTCATACTGACATTTTATACCTTTTCATGCTATACTGACAAGCTAATGACATATAAACAAGCATATAAACTTATATATGTATGACCAACACCTTCTAAGCAACTAACGGACACACTGACACATTATGCGTCACCTGTGTTCAAAGGAGTGCGTATCTGACAGCATATAGGTGTAAATTAATAATAAGTGGATGTGAATTATTAAATGCGGTCTGAAATAATTGCACAGGTGTGTAGGTATGACTAGTGCTTATACCAAATATGAGCTCTTTTCCGCATTCTAATGTTGTTTTTATTGCAAATTCTTCAATTTATGGCAAATTGAACTTTCCCACTTCAAAACAAACTAAACATGTCAAAGGTCATCTTCTCCTGGTCTACCTTAATCTAATGTTTGCTCATTGGTCTACCAGCTAGTGACTACAATATATATATTATCAAAAAACAGACAAGTCAATTATCTTTTTAGTTCTCACAGTGAGGTTTTTCCTCAGATTTCAAAGACATAAAATAATTTATACAGAACTTTGATTTTAAATATTTAAACAGCATTTAGAGATGAACTGAACTGAACTGAACTGAACTGAATTGGGGTTTTAAGGCGCACCAACACATGAAAAGGTTATATGGCGCCTAAAAGGCATGAACATGCCAGGCTCATCTTCCATGTACATCGAGATAAAATATGGAAAATGGGCCTAGAACCTTCTCACCCTGAACTGCAGAGTTGCTGCAAATTCTATCGTAGAAACGTACTCCATTTACGCTGGAGCCACGTTATTGTTTTTCTGCCACTGCTCTTCTGATGCGAGCGAGATAGCACCTGAAACAATGCAGGGATCATGTTGAAGACCTTTAATGAACACGAACAAAAAATGATAAAATGTACTTGAATTTAGGGGGATTCTACCCCTCTGCCTATCCCTCCAAAGGGATCTGCAGTGGCCCTATTCTTTGCCCCATGACCAAACGGGGCCCCTGAGAACCACACGGGGCTATTTAAACAACATTCTAAAATAATCTACTGGTATATGATTGGTTATTCATATCTGCAACCACACACATTAGATTAAAAAAATCATGAGAAAGTTTCTGTTTTGAGCACTTCGAAGTTATTTACTACCATAGTGAAATTTCATGAAAGTTCCTTCAGTACTTTTCAAGTTATGGCTGAGATACAATTGTTTCAGATGGAAGGGAGTCAAACGAACGAACGAACGAACAAACTCCTTCGGGGTGGTGGTTGACATAAAAATATTATACTTCATACATAATTTGACCTACATAAAACAATGCAATTCAAATGTGACCTGAGTATACATTCATTCATAAATAAATCATACTTTTAATTAAAACTCACTCACAAAAGCAACATTGTGATAATTTATAATTACTTTTCCCCCTGAATCAACTAAACCTTTTTTCGATCCACTTCCTTCAGATATTAAACATTCAAAACTCTGCATGTTAATTACTAAATAATCACTCCAAATCCAATGGAATCCTAATTTGTGTACATAAATGTGTTTTGAATGAAACAGATTATGCCAGAGAGCGACCCAGGTGCAGGACTTTCATACACCCAGCAGGGATCCGTGACTTGCACTATAAGCAATAATTCTGCTAAGATGGAATATCTTTTGAAAGCTGGATAGAAAGCGTGCAATGGCATTGTAGAATCAACGGGTGGCGAAACGCATTATCAGGCATCTTTGTAACACGGAAATGATGAGTTAATAAATCACGTTTACCTCAGTAGATTTTTAATATAGCTCACCGCAGCGGAATATGTAATTTTAGCAAGTAAGACTAAAATTCTGATGATGTAGGCTAAACGTAAATACAAAATATTTCAGAATGCGGTTTCCTGACAATTTAGGATATTAACATTTTCGTGTTTAAATGCTCCAATATTATATAATAAAATAGTTCAATGCCGAGGCATTAAGTGGTCCGAGTATTAACTTTCATACCCCATCCAACCCCATCTCCAAGAAGCGAAAACGGGGTTGGCTGGGGTATGAAATAAAACCTTAATTTAGGCTTAACAAATTGCATATTGTAAAATTAAAACATTTAGTAGGTAATTTCAAACATTTTTTTGCATTTTTTCAGTGCAAAATGTTTTTAAACGTGTTTTATTGATGAAATATCTGTTATAAAATCCTGCTTATATATAAGCTTAATGGAATTAAGGCGGAACCACATAATGGAATAATATGTACTGTAATATTGCCGCAGGACAAAACTAACTGCAGCTTGAATTTGAATCTTTTGAACCTTGTGTTGTTGTTTTTAACTTTGAAGTGCTATACACTGAACGACTTTAAAAACGCAACAGGGAAATAAACTAAGATAACTGACATATTTCAATAGAAATTAAATTTTAATTTCATCTATTCTATTTAACCATATCTACAGTTGAATTGCTCAAAATTTCATTCGAATTGGTCAACATTAAAATTGTTAGATTCAAAATACAACAGTACTACCCCCAAAAGCAAACGTCACAATATCCACCATTAGCGGCAATGCACGCCTGACATCTCTTAAGCATATTGGGATATACCGGGTATTAGTTTTGTGACTTTTGCTTTTGGAGGTCGTACTGTTATGCTCTGAATTTAACAAGTTTATTGTTGATCAATTTGAATGAAATTTTCAGCAAATCAACTGTAGATATTGTTAAATAGAATAGATGAAATTAAAATTTAATTTCTATTGAAATATGTCAATTATCTTAGTTTATTTCCCTGTTAAGTTTTTAAAGTCATTCAGTATAGTTACTTCCATTCCTATCCAAGATGCAGTTTTCACCAATTTACGTCAGGCCTATACACTTTGTAAAAGTAATGCTTCCTTACAAAATATTACATTGATTATGATCAAAGGTGCATAATAAATATAAAATACTGTTGCAGATCCCTATTATTTGTTATACTCCGCCCACTCCACCCACTAGCTGTGGTCTTGTGATTAGTGACTGCAGGCCTTGTTACTGATGGGTGGAAGGAAGGCAGGCGTGTACATACCTGGAGGCTTTTTCCCATTACGCAAGATTGGGTTTGACCGTGCTAGGGGGGTTTTGACGTATTTTGGTAGCAAAATGATGAACCAAAAATACACGGTTTGATATTTTGACTACACAAGAGTAAATTAGTGTCATGCCATCAAGCTCCATATGTCAGCTGTGTTCGAATAATGTATAAAATAAGGTAAAAAAAGTTTTGCATTTCAGATTTTCATTAGGCCGACCATAAAAAATTGTTGGTTTGCTGTTTCCCTACCTACCCAATACCCAAAACTTTTTATAGCAATTGTTTAACAATTTTTTTTTTTAATGTTTCTTTAATTTCTTTTTAGTGTCTTTGGCAGAAAAAAAATTCACCTACCTACCTACCCACTTATAAAATACACCTACCTACCTACCCACTTATAAAATACACCTACCTACCTACCCACTTATAAAATACACCTACCTACCTACCCACTTATAAAATACACCTACCTACCTACCCACTTATAAAATACACCTACCTACCTACCCACTTATAAAATACACCTACCTACCTACCGACTTATATCCTGGGTCGGGAAACAGCAAAGAAATATATTTTTAAGGATGGCCTTATGCAGCTGCGAATCTGAGTATAGGCAGATACGCGCCAGGAAAGTGCAGTGTAATACTGCGTGTAAGGTGCAGTGTAATACTGCGTGTAAGGTGCAGTGAAATACTGCGTGTAAGGTGCAGTGTAATACTGCATGTAAGGTGCAGTGTAATACTGCGTGTAAGGTGCAGTGTAATACTGCGTGTAAGGTGCAGTGTGATACTGCGTGTAAGGTGCAGTGTAATACTGCATGTAAGGTGCAGTGTAATACTGCGTGTAAGGTGCAGTGTAATACTGCATGTAAGGTGCAGTGTAATACTGCGTGTAAGGTGCAGTGTAACACTGCGTGTAAGGCCTCAAGCAAGTGATTGCCTCAACTGCTTCATCCATCGAGGAACGTTAAACATATGATCTCATGAACTGGAGTCTTATAATCTCCCTGGCATGTAAAAAGGAATCCATTTCATAGCAAGTGTAGGATGGTCCCAGATCCTCTGTATCATTTCCCTCTCTCTGCAGGGAGCTGCTCTAAAGAACCTAAATAATGAGTCTTTAAACAAGTCAATGACTCTAAATAAAGACAATTTTGAAGGCCGATTCATGTTTACGACGGCATGACACAGTTAAACAAGTTTCATAAAGTAAATACGTACAGATCAGTAACGTCCAGACGCTAAATAAATTCTGTTATCAAATAAGCAACATATTTTCAATACGATTCTCTTTAAAATGTCTTCTGAGCACGGTAACCAAAGAACTATATAAGTGCTTGTATTGATATTCGGTACTACACTAACACCCAAAAATCATTAGCCAACCAATATCAGGCTACCACCATCTTCCAATATTGACCAATCTGTTTTGCTTTTTTGCATATGCAAATCCGCAACCTTCAGACATGGGGCGGGCAGGGAAGGGTTAGACTGAAAGTTTTTATTTATGAATTGATAAATGTCCAAAATCAGCATAGATAACATTGATGATCAAATGACTTCGCTTGTATGCTGTTTCATAATGTCATTTCATACATTTTATATTAACACATGTCGAGGGGTGAGGGGTTTACACTATGCCCTCGATGTGAATAACATTAAGACGTCATGCAATGCTCAATGATAACATATAGAGATTATTTAACTGCTGGGATCGATTATAGGAAAATCCTTCACGAGTGGTAGACGTGTGGTTCTTTTCACGAACGAGCGCACGCGAGTGAGTGAAAAAACAAAGCACGTCTACCATCAAGTGAAGGATTACCCAATAGTTAAATAATCTATTTATTACATTTTAAATTACGTTTTTGCAAACAAATATTCGCTTTATTTGACGTTATCGGCGGATGACATCGACGTCAGCAACACTTTGTTGACGTCACGACTCAACATCGCAACGTTAGTTATTATTGTGTTCTAAGTTAGCAACGTTAGATATTATTGTGTTCTGAGTTAGTTATTAATATTTAGCGATTATGAATATTCTTGCACTAAGAAATCCCGATCTTTCACGCATAGAAATGTAATAAAACAGACGCAATTAACTGATAATTTTTGCTGAATAAGGAATAATCTTCGTTTTTGTTGAATTAGGATTAATCGACCATTGCATAAAATATATTAGACCATCGCGATGCACCATCATACCATCTTGTTGACAAGTCGATGCATGATGGTACGAAAGCCCTAAAGGATCACCCTATATGCGTGTACTGAAAACACCAGGGACATTGACATCGTTTTGCCCAACCCGTCTAAATCTGCACCATCAATTTTCTTGTTTGTTAATAACATACGTCAGCTGAATCACCCCCCCATTAATGTTAACTACGGCTAAGTGATTTACATACAAAGCTCGTTACTTATCTTCCTAATTAGGTATCAATTGTTATCACAAATCCATTGTAACATGCAATACGCTGATTTATTGCCGTATCGTATTGCAACAGTAGCATTATGAGCTTTTCATACCATTCATCTGTCCACAGAGTTGTAACAAGGGCTTGTGAAAGGCAAAATTGATCACCAATTAACCATTCACCATTTACTACAATATTTTTTTCTTCCATGCATGAACTTTTTTACTGATTGATTTTAACTTTGGTACCTAATGAAGTTTAGTTTATTACTTTTGAAGCATTAAAGCTACAGATTCTATACTTAAATCACATGCAGTTTATTTTTTAAATCATTAAAGCTACAAAGTATATACTAAAATCACATGCAGTTTATTACTTTTAAAGTATTAAAGCTACAGACCCTATTCTTAATGCTGTTTAATTGCTTTTAAAGTATTAAAGTGACAGTCCTTATACTTAAATCGCATTACCTCTTGAAGACATATGACTTTATTTGTAATTTCATGTTCACCAACCAGCTCATGGCGAATTCCGATAATTAAGCTATCAAGTTAAATGCATGACGATTCACCTCCTTTATTAACAGCAAATTATACCTGTAAACTGGTAGCAATACCGTTTTCCCTGAAAAGTGATTGTCGGATTGCGAATTCAACATTTTTTAACTGAAAATTTAAGAAAAAAGGGGGCATAATTTAAGTAAATTACATGACAGTGTTATGGTTCTTGTTATATAACATTGTGTAATGACAATGAACACGTGTATCAAGTTTCAAAGCTTTTCAACAATTTGTTTTTGAGAAATGAGGAAAAACAAAAACTTTAAACCAACAAGAGGTCAATGACCTTGAAGCTCTACTGATAGGTTTTGATAGGCTAGATCAGCATTCCTGTGAATTTTTCATGAAAATCTGTCAAGTAGTTTCAGGAGTAATAGCTACAAGTTTTTACTATATAACTCTATGTAAACAAAGAGGGCCGCTGGCAGCCATGTTTAAAGTTGAATCAAAATGATTTTCGACAAGGATCAACATCATGTCATGCTGATCATTTTAGAAAAAGTCCCATATCAATATCACTTATAGCAAGAAGTAGTAGCTACAAACTTGTTTTTTAAAAATCTGTTTTTAGCTGTCACTGTCTTTGATCAGTAGAGCTAAAAACTTAAATTTAAACAAAGCGTCAAAGTGCGTAGATGGACAGATAGACGGACGGACAGTCAGACAGACGGAAATCACCAAACTACAAGCCTGGATTTGCTTTCCATCAAAAGTTTAAAGTTTTAGTAATGTTGGCCATTCTCGAGTGGCAAACCCATCAAAAGTTAAGAATCAGCCAGTTTGTTTGGTGTTTAACATCATTTTTCAGCACATTTTAGGCTGTATATGATGGTCGATTTTTTGTGGTGGAGGCAGACCACCCACAGAACCTGAGTACTACTATACACCTCCTGCCATCCAGTAAGAATCAACACTTTCTCACAAGTTGAGCTCCCAGTGGGATTCAAACCCACATTGGTGAGAGTCAAGAATCAACCAGACATAATTTATGCAGTAATTGATTCCATGAGATGTAATGCTGCGATTTTTTGATTCAGATGTTTTTCTTTCTGTCCAGGTACAATTTAAAAACAAACCACTATTATTTAATGATGAATAAAAAAAAAGTTTCCAAAAGTTTTTGTTTTTATTTTGAATGATCCTCCAGTCCTAGTATAGTATTTATTTAGGTATCCCTCTGCGGTATCCACAAATGTGCAAGCGCAAACAGGCAGAAAAATAAATCCTGTATGATGTCGAGCATGGTATTTTGAGACAATGAAACATGCTCAGTGCCAGGCCCGTAGCTAGCCAACCCTGAAATTTTACTGAGGCAAACCCCTTCCTAGTGCCAGTGGGGTCTGAGGACATGTTCCGCGGAAGAATTGTTAATTTATGCATGTGATTCTGCATTTTAGCCTATTTCAGTGATGTTATTTGATATTCCATTATAATGCATATATCAATGTTTGGTACATTCCCAAAATTCTACTGAGGCCTCGGTGTGCCTACGGGCCTGAGTGCATTATCACTGCAGTAGCATTGTTATCGGATGATATGCTATTAGCAATCAGTATCGCACACAGGCATGATTTTAATGACAAACTCCATTGCCTGATCATGATCACATTAGCCTCGGGTTGCACATAATTGCTACAAACGCATGCTGCATTTAACAAATGAGGCAATTTCCCAGACGAATTTGAAGAGTGAGTGAAACATGCATCAGGTTCACTGTGTTCATGGTCACGTACTTTCCGGTGCTTTACTTATTGATTAGAGGTGAGATAATTGCTCACTTCCGTGTAGGGTATCAGAAAAAATAAATAAAACCACCTTGTTAAGTCAAAGATAATTATGTGTTATTTGTACTTTTTCAGGTTTTCCTCCACTGACCTCTGTAACTCAAGACCTTGGCGTAACAGACCTCTGACCTGCATGGTTCGCCCCCTGGTGGAGGCATGTCTGAAAGGACATTTTCATTCTTCATCGCATTCACCCCTAAGGTTGCTATCGCATTCTCCCCTAAGGTTGCTATCGCATTCTACCCTCAGGTTGCTATCGCATTCTCCCCTCAGGTTGCTATCGCATTCTCCCCCAAGGTTGCTATCGCATTCTCCCCTACGGTTGCTATCGCATTCTCCCCTCAGGTTGCTGTCCCAATATATACTCATGTGATATTTATATTTTATTTCCAACCCTCCCCACCCCCCACCTCCCAACCCCACCCCACTATCCCCATACTGAATACTGCAAAAGAGGAGCTTGATCATTTTCTTATGAATTTCTCTGATAACACCTTTATCAAAAGAAAATGAAAGTCAACAAGGGGTTGTAATTTAGCTGAGCCATTAAAAAAACTCTGTCCTATTTGACCTGCACTATATATTAATCAATATCTTTGAGTCTAAGAGTCAGATTAAAATCAGATCGGTCTCAAACTCAACAAAAATTAACTGTTAGGCCATAAAAAATTAATTACCTGGTTCTCAGGCCCGCCCGCATGTCTTTTTTTGGTGCCGCATTGCCGATTTTATCTCAAAAGTAATAAAATAAAAAATTGGAAATGCGCTACCGAAATTTCGAGAAAAAAGTTCTGCATCCAAGTTCGTTCCGGTTTTTACATGGAACTACCTCAGGGGAATCCCCTTGTGGGTAGACTGGTGCGCGGCCGACTATCTGCCGCTCTGCTCGCTAGCTTGTGAGTGTTGCAGTCATACGGGTACCAATCTAGGTGAGTCAGACGCTTGAGACGCTTGGAACTAGTAGGTGCTACAGAACAGGCGATTTATTCAAGCGTCTAATCGACAAAGTCTCACAACAACATGCAATAATGGCGGTGTCATCGAGTCGATTGAAGTTCATGCGTGATCTAATACAAATATAGACTTATTGTGATTGAAAGAAGCATAAGTCGGGAAGAAATGATAAGGTAATGATCGACAATAGAGATGAGCTGATCCAACTGGTTATTTGCACATGTATTTCGAGATATTTTGCATCAATACATGTATTGGAATTAAAGTTTGGATAAAAACAAATCGCCCGCGTGTCTGTTGACCACTGTAAAATTGTAAAAAAAAATGCGCCCGTCCACATCTCTTCTCAGAAAAAGTGGCCTGAGAACCAGGTAATTAATTTTTTGTGGCCTTATACTTGTACCATAAACCCGATATAAATTATAGACATATTAATAAACAGATAGGAAACTTCCTATCTTAACCAATGAAGTAACCGAAATATCGCGTGGCACCTTAACTTTTCCTTCTATCTCCTCTCTCAATTATTCACTGATTTTGATGTGAAAACATTCAAACGATTCATAGTGAATAGCAAAATGGTATTATAATAATTTATGTTTATTTTGAAAGTAAGAAATTGTATAAAAAGATGTTTAATGTTAAAAATGTCATCATTTTTCGCTTTTCTCTTAAAAATCAAGGTTTTGACATAGTCAAAGTTTCCGTCAAACTCCTTTTTTGCTCTAGATGTAAGAGAAAGAAAAATACTATCATTGGAATTTCATTAAATATGTGATGGTATTTGGCATTTATGAAACTTGTATCTTTAAAACTCTTCATAATATATGTGTTTAAAGTTGGGAAATAATTTGTGAATTTTTCGCACTGTGCCATGTGAAATTTAGATAATTTTCGTAGTGTCCAATCTATTTGTTATTAGGTCTGTGTATAAATGCACACTTGAGTCTAATACCGAGCAGTCGAAAGATCTCAGATTTGAGTCTGATTTTTTGGACATAATTATCCCCTAATAGTAACGCCCGGGCACTAGGCAAAATGTCAAGGGAGCGCTCATTTAAAAAGTTTTTTTTAGTTTTTTATAATTAATATAAAACACAAAAACATTATTGACTTTTGGATATAAAAGATAGAAAAATATCTGAAGAGGGGTGGATGGGGGACTGTGTATTATGGGAGGCATTCTTATTAGAGGAAATACCGTTTTAAATATTGATATACAAATACATTTTATCGAGTAGTTCTATATTCACCAGAATTAAATTATTTCGAGCACATACAATTTTAATAGCACAATTAATTACTAACTCCACCATATGCAAGAATAATTGATCTGGGAATAATAGAATAATAACATCACCAGACTCCATCTTTAAAATTTGAAAATCTGGAGTTAAGGGACCAACAACAAAGTAATATTGATAGCCTGACAGATATTATATCACAGATTTTGTTCCCCACTAATGCTTTGTTTATCCATGAACTATCTATCAAAATATACAAATCTGTTAGCCATCATGTGAAAAAGGAATATAACACCCAGGAGAGAATATCCCTGGAAATATAAAACAAAATACTGGTTTTAGAAAAGATACCATAGTTATGGGAGGTAATTGAGAAAATGAATTCTCCCTCCGGGACCAATCATTAGATGAAAAATATTTTTTTATAAATGAACTCTCCCTGAGGGGTTTCAAATGAAGGAAATGTGTCTGTTTGTTTGTTTATCAAACATTCAGGTGGTTTAAATATTACCCATAATTGTGATCCCAAAAGAGTTCAAATGAAAGAATTCATAATTTTGCATTGCAGAGATGTTGAGATTTTCTTTTATTTTCAGTAGGTGATAAATTTTGTGTTACTCGGTTTTTATCCTTAGGTTCTATAGTAAAATAAAAATCTTTGGCAGAGTAAAAAGACGATAATTTTCAAGATTTCGATTTTAAAAGATACATATATTCAAACAATTTGCATGAATGTGCATGAACTATGCAGGGTTTTAAAAGAATCACACTGTAGATACCTTAATTTTAACAGTAAACTTGGTTGAACATCAAGGATAAAGACCGAGTTTATCACCTACCAGAATGTATTGTTTATGTCTTATTTCTGGTCACTGATTGGTCAGTTTTTTTGATGATGCTCTATCAAAATTATGAATAATGTATGTTTTTGTGTTTGTGAGCATTCATGTGATTATTAAACAGTAACATGTTAAAATACTGAACATTTGTATCATAAATACAAAAATATCACAAAATAATACTTTTTAATGCTATAAAAATATAATGGATCAATGGTGTTTAATTTAAGAATTGATTCACATTTTTTCAGCGATATGCGGTTGTAGGCACCAGTATATGCAGTAAATGGCAAATTCCATTAAGAGCAGTAGCGGCCGACTTTATAGCAAATTGGCCATTCACTACTGGAGCTTAAAACCGCATAAACGAGAAAAGAAAAAAAATCAATCAATTTTTCTATCTAATTAATTTTCCATCACTACAGTACCAACAATAATGTGCCTTTGGATGATGATAATCTAATTAATTTCCCATCACTACAGTACCAACAATAATGTGCCTTGGGATAATGATAATTATATAAAAAGAAACGTGCAAGAGAGACATTACTGTATGTGTATTTTCAGACAGAGATAATAACCTTTTTCTATTGAGACACATTGGATGCCTGCGCAGTAGCTCCACCTCCTTGACAGGCAAATTTTATTCAAAATTAGACTTTTTCTTTTCTACAGAAAGCATCAAGTGAATAAAAAAATTGCCCTTTAACAGCTTAGGTTATATCAGGTTGGCATGGGGAATGGTGATAAGCGAAGTCTGACAATAATGGAGATGAAAAGGCCAACTGGAAATGAAAACTATGTTAAAATAAGGTGATGGTGATCGAGGGATCTAGACGACTGTCTTCTTGCATAGCACATGGCAAGTGACACAATTACATCATTCATCATCGTCTTGACAATAAACAAGACATAATATTGCAGCATTTAGAGGAGTAAACGCAGAACTATTGTAACTATATACATGTAAAGAAGGAGATACAGCAGCTTTACGCTGAGCCCTCGATTTAATTTCTTTGCATTAAACTAGCACCTTTAAGGCAGAACAGTGTAATCCCCATTGTTTCATACCACACATACTTTATTCAAGATGTCAAAGTTTGAGAGATTTTTCAAAAAGGTTAAGCAGGGTCACCGTGCCATCAATGTTGATGAATCCCCTGCAGGAGTTTTATGGGTAACTTGGCTCCAATTTGACTCCCAAGTCTGATATTTCCCCTGTATGTCAGACCTTGTGTTTTACTGATGTCTAGCAGTGTTGAAGTGTATTAGAGCCATTAGAGCTTCCTGCCTGTTTGTTTGTAACAATAAAATGTTAAAACATGACTTCTGTGAAGTGAATGTTTTATCTACTGTGGCTAATGAAAGACCCTCCACATTTAATTATTTGTGTATAAATAGAAAGATTGTCTGAAAGTGAGCATTAAGATGAATAAGTGGAGTTAGAGGTTATATTAGACTTGCTATATATAATATATATAATTTATGTATCTGCAAAATCAGAGATAGGTCCTTGTGTTGTAGTAAGTTTGCAAATTTACGACAAGCTTTTTCGACCAATGTATATATTATTCTGGGGCAATTCATTTAGCTTAATATAAAGGGAATAATGCTCAAACAAATCGGGGCTTGATGATACCATTATTCCAAGATGGAGCGGTGCCTCCTTTTGTGGTTCTTAGATTTTTCTGAAAAGTTTCAATGGAGTCAGAAACTGTATAAGTATGTATCTTTCATACCCCATCTAACCCCTTCTCAAAGAAGCGAAAATGGGTTTGGCTGGGGTATGAAATAAAACCTTAATTTCGACTTAAACAGTTTGCATATTGTAAATAGGTAGTTTTAAACAGGTAATGGCATTTTTTCAGAAAAAATATTTTATTGTCGAAATATCCGTCATAAAATCCTTGTAATATAAGCTTTCCCACCGCTTAATAGAATTAGGGCGGGACCACGTAATGCCTTTCATTTTCACAAAAATTAGGGTCAGAGGATCAGAGAACCTGAAAAAAACAACAAAAAAACTCTGGCCCCACTGAAGCCATTTAGTCTAAGACGCCTGCACCATTAGAGCATGAATCCTAAGAACTCAAGCCCACATCATGCAGACATTTACATAATGAAATGCCTTCTTTAATTGCCACAACCAATCAGCATAAACAAACAATCTACCTCATTAAGCCATATCTTCCCTTTGATGATAATCATCTACTGTGGATTAATTACTGTGGCGTTAATTTACTAATTATTTTTTTCCTAAAAATATTTACCTATCTGTCAAGAAATATTACAAAATCGGACTGAAAGGGACACAAGTCAAAATTCCTTGATATTAATTTACAGACATATAAATGAAAACCAAAGAAAAGCAACATAATTTATAGACATATATATTTTTTCCCCTCCCATTTTGGTAGCAAGTCATTAACTCCACCATTATGTTAGGGGTTCTCTCAAACTCAGCGTTAAAACTATCTGTTTTTTTATTTGAATGGTGTTTTATGTCATTTTAGCACATGTTAGGCCATATATGACGGTTGATTTTTTTTTTCTGTGGTAGCTAGGCAGACCATCCCTTTTTCTTGGCTAAAACCAGTAATGTATACCTACCGCCTACCGTAAGAATCGACACTTTCCCACAAGTTGAGCCCCAGTGGGATTCAAACCCGCAGCAGTGAGAGGTGAGCTGTCTCGCAGTCGTACCTCTGATTAAACCCAGTGAATAATAAGCGTGGGCATACACAGCAGACAGTTTAGAGCAGACTAAATCAAAGTCATTTTATGTTTTTAACTGAAATTTAAAAATATCACATTTAAAATGATAAATTACCAGCATACCTACTGATTATGTAAGCTACTACAGATTTAACTTCACTGAATCACAATAAATTGCATCAATTATCGATCAATATCGATCTGTAAATTCCGTTTGAAATAGATACATCTGATTGGTCAATAAATCCCGCCTCGTTCCCAGATTAGCGACAGAGGCTAAACAAAGGGTATATTGTGATAGTCTGGCAACAAGAATGTGTGTTTAGAAAGAGAAATGTTTGCCATTTATGCTGTCAATACCTGCGAATGTTAGCTAACATTCCATAGCTGATTATAATTCTATTGTGGCGTTTCTGCTCTGTCAAATAGAAATGGCAAATTACATAAAAACATTCTGAACAAGGAAAAATTGTAACAAACTGATGCAAGCATGCTACTACTTTGAAGGGTTGAAAATATTTCCCCTTTGCTATGGAAAATATGCTAAATTACTTCCCCTTTAGAAGGCCCCAGCCCCATTCCTCTAAAATAGAGTGAGAGCCGTGAAAACCTACAAACCCCATGTAACATCAGACAACAGGAAACAACAGAAAATAATTTTTTTTTTAACTATGACCTCAACATTTTCAAACAAATGTTTCGCTGCTCTTAAATATATTTGGGGGAAGACACAAACAAACGGAATCTCATATATCATACAGAATTTAGTCACAGGATATTGGCAGATGGAGCTTTCAAGAATTCCTACCATTTATCTGTTGCCTGTATTTGGAGCATTTTTATGGCGAACCTACAACCTGGTAATCAATTTAGGGCACTTACATTGATGAGTTTCTAATCCAATTTACACCAGCAAAATGAATGAAAACTGTTCACAGACCACAGATTATTTGTTTTCCAAAAATCTGTTTTATATCAGCTTTGTTTTTTTCTTAATAGAGGCTGACACTTTTTTTCCGAATTTCTCCCCAGGCCGAATTCTTTCTGACTATAAAAAATGCGGCCAATGTTTGGCGCCATCTTCCACATCACATCAGCCACAATATCAAGGGTATAAAATACTATAATTCTATAGTTTATTGCCAACTGTACTGTATCATCAGTCCTTAGCTATTTAATTGGCACCAACTGTGACCTTGAAAATTGTACTTTCAACATTCCAGAAATTAAAGCAATTTGTCTTCAGATATGAAATATAAATAAACTTCTCGGTGTATTTAATTGATGAACATAAATTTTTATTTTTTATTTTTTGTGTTTAACATAATTTTTTAATACACATTTTAGGCTATGTATGAATGATTTGTTAATGGTGGAGGTAGACCACCTTCTTTTGCCTGGGTAGATGTATACCTCTTGCAATCCATAAGAGTTGACACTTTCTCACATACAAGCTGAGCTCCCAGAGTGATTTTAACCCGTGGTGAGAGGCGAGAAGGTTTCAAACGCAGTGTCTTTACCATTGTGGCCATGGACACATACAAATCTGATTCCATTTAGTTTGTTACAAATCAGATTTTCTTTACATTGTAAATCACCAATTAGACAAGATAAATCTTATTGTCCCATTTTTGTCAGCCAGAAAATAGAAAATCATGAGACACCATTTTACTCCAACCAATTTAATATGTAATTGAATGGATCAGTCCTGTCAATTTTCTATTAACATGCCCCATGTGCTCAATATTCCAGCACCATGGCATTTTTTTCTACAAATGGACAAAGCCAACATGCTCCTTGGGACAGTGTTATTTATCCCCGTCATTGTCCCGCCTGGTCTAATCCATTTACGGCCTCCAGCTTGTGGTCATCATCCTGGACAATTTGTCTTAGTCAAGTTAGCTAGGACAAAGGACAAGTGCCTTTTAGAACAAAATATCATTATTTTTATTGCAAAGAAGACTTAATATGCAAATATCAGTCATGATGGTATTGTTAAGTATTATCAAGATGGTGTATTAGAACTCTCTCAGAGAACTGGTCATGTCGGTTTTGACAATGATTGTATGCCGCTGGGTGGTCTGAAAGTTGAGATTGGTGCATTAGTGACTTAAGGTTGGGAACCATGTGTGCATGAGGAAGCACTGTTGGTTTTGTATGTGTTGGGAGGTCTGAATGCTGAGATAGGACACATCAGTGGCCTATAGGGTTGGACAGCCCCTTATGATGCTATCATGCATTGTGCATGGGCAGTACCATGAAAAATACCACTTAAGCCTGTGCTTGGGGTCGTGAGAGGTGTTGCACTTTATATTACCTCTCATGAACAGACGCAATAAAACAGAGCCTGCTACTTTTCACTCTTGTTTGTGTTTGTTGCTATCAAAGGAACCCTTTTCAGTATTTACTATCAGGCATGAATGCACAGCACCGTGGATTTTGGCTGAGCACTCTCAAAGAGACTTATGAAATTGAAGGAGTTTGTGCAGTAAAACAAAAGACTCAGGGATGCATTACAAGAACAGGGTTTGAGCAGTACAGTCGATTCCGTTTAATCGCATATCGGTTAATTGCATATTTCGTTTAATTGCATAAAGTTTTGAAACACAAACCATACGCACAATATTAATCCTATCAAACATCTTACATAGAATTAACTCGCTTTTATGGAGTTTCTATGTAAGTATTAACAGAACAGTAAAACGAAAGTAGAAACGTGCATCGCTACATGTACAAAATGTTCAGTTTCGGTTATTCGAATACTCCGGTTAATCGCATATATTTTCTTGACAAATCGGCTATGCTAATAACCGAAATCGACTGTACCCGCAAACAACTCTTGGGTGCTATGCAAGCACATGTGAGAGTTGGGATTAAGCAGCAACTCTATAGACTCTTGGCGGCCGAATGCAAGCACCTGTTTTTCTGCAAGTGATGTTTAAATCCTGCTCCAACAGGTGCTTGCATTAACACATGCCAGAGCCTTACTTAATAACAATAAATGGTGATCGAAAGCTATCTGTTACAAATTATTGGAAAGGAAAATATCTTAAAAATTACAATTAATGCATGATTTTCCATCAATTATAATTACCTAAACTACATCGTTAATATCATTCTACTATTTTTTCAATACAACACCTCACCATTTATAAATAGCAGCAGACGACAAAAGAGTCACATGATCTCTTCCCAATAAACATTGAATCCTACCTTAATTCTTGTTGAAAAATCTTACACAATTAAATCAGCTCATTAAATTAAGCTGTCAATTAATAAGCTCGCTTCCGAATGAATCATGGAATAAAACAAAGAGCAAGTTGATATAAAACATAATCTCCCCCGGAGTTGCAGGTAAGAATAGATGTGACTCACACCCTCCATGATGTTGGTTTAATACCTGGGGAGTTTAATGCTGAAATTTATCCAATACTTCGATATTTTCCATTATTCACACACATCACACATCACGAGCATGCAATGCATGTTGATGGCATTGGAAAAAAGCAGGATGTTTCAACAATAGCACGAAATGTGATAATGATTTGAGTTCTTTATATTATTTATATGTAATCCCAGGAGTAGAAATTAACATGTCTCGTTTCATTTAAAGGTGTTGTCTGCCTAATGAAGAATGACATTTTCCTTGTAAATGAATTGTCAAGTTCTACAAACTGCAGCGTGTGTGACATAGATGGCAATGCCTAGTCCATGCAAGTCTTCGCCAGAAACAATTTAAAGTCAGAATATGCTTAGGCCAAATAAAATAATAGGTTTGGATCCTGTTACATTGAAAAAAATATAGGGTAGGTAGGTAGGTGAAATCTTTTTTTTTTGGTTTTACTTTTTATTGCCAATTTAGTAGGGTAGGTAGGGATTTTTTTTTTTTTTTTTTGTCCGACAATAAAACTCCTCGTGATATAGAGCAAGTTCACACTCTTTAATATCACCTACTTTGTGACATATTTTGTATAACCTTAATAAATGGTGCTGAAACTGGTGCCGGACAATTCCTGCCTCGTCTTGTGTTCTATATCACTTTGTATATTACACATGTTCTATATCACTATGTATATTACACATGTTCTATATCACTATATGCATTTGAACTTAAAAAACTACTATTCCATTTTACAATAATGTGTCATTATGTCAAAGATTCAAAGTTATGAAAGGCTGTTTAATAAGTTGGGGTTCACATCTGTTAAAATTATAAGTTATTGGTGATATTATATATTATAAGTTATTGGTGTTATTATAACACTGACTCTCTTATTTTCTGCTTCTTCGGGGTCAGACTGCTCTATAAACGTCCGTATGTAAAAAAAAAAAAGGCACCCGAAGACGTCAAATAAATGAGACTACCTCAGACAGTGCATCCCCAACACACAGACCGTTTTGTAGAATGCGATGACATAAATAAAAATATACTTCTTTGCGCCATTTGTGTATTGAACATACATAAATTTTGAACATACATAAATTAATAAAGTCCGTTACTCGACAGCACAAAAATAGTATGTCAACACAAAATATAACAATGCGTAATGTCCGGTAAGTTTCGACTGAACGATAACCCAGGTTAAAATACGCGCTGTTTATGTACATTTCGCCAATTTATAAATATTTAAATTATCCTCATTAAAATTATATTTCTTTGTTCTTTAAAACGTGCGTAAAACAAAATTCACAAAACACAAATAAAAAACAACGTCAACAAACACAAATAAAGACAATTTTATTTTTGCCGATTTTTATATTTTTCACATGTTTGACCGCTAGCATTTGTTTTATTTCAGTTCGGTCTAATTAACCGGTAATCAATCAGAAGCCGGTAGCAATCAATTAAACAGTTAATCCAATGAGGTCATAATAGTCTCCACCCTCAAAAAGCATCATAAACTTCAAAGATAATCGTTAAATTATTAACACAATAGCAGCGATTAGATTACACAGTGACACCATTTATAGACAGGTTATTTTCGCCTCTGTGCCACAATTTGATTGGTCGAGAGGCGATCAAGGTCGTCAGCCAAGGTGTCAATCACTGTTATGCAGCGCGTGCTCATTATTGTGATGTTTGGGCTATCGAAAATAGGTACATGTGTATTGGATTGATGCTCGGAAGCAAATACACGCGCGTCATAAAAACGCACAGGTGGTAAATTAGCTGCGTCAGAATTGGGTCAAATTGAATTTCCATGCGTCAAAACGCGTGTGTACGAGTCTATTGAGAACCCTGATAGCTATCAACTCAATCAAGCGCCTGCCTGACAGGGAGACGGTATATTCCGGAATCCATTACGGACGGGGGTCGGCTTGAATTTTTAAAAAAAAAATTTGGAATGCAATAAAAACCATAGGGTCGGCGGGAATTTCTAGGGTAGGTCGGGTAAGAAACAAACCTATTATTTTGTTTGGCCTTACTGATAACCTTAACGGAGACGATAGAGTCATTGTGTCAAGTATATGTGTATAATATTACTGTCAAATTTGCATTAAATCTGAGTGAGTGACCCGATGTACCCAGTCGTTAATAGAAACAGCTGATTAAAAAAATACGCTCCGTTAAAAAGGCACGCTGACTTCTTAACTCTCGTGTTTACATAAACATTACCTGTTCTATAAATAAACCATTTGGATCTGCACACCTTCTGTGTTGTGCTTAGCATCGGCGCAGCGTGTAGGGGATACAGTGTAATTAGTACACACTTATTTATTCGGCATAGTGTGTAGTTTAATTTTATTCGGTTTATTTGTTAGCGTAATTCTCTAAGTTGTAACGCTTCCGAGTGCTTCGTCAACTGTTTCAGTTTAATAAGCATATTCTGCCTTTTAAGCACTGCAAAATTACATATTTGTCAAACTCCTTACGGAGACCTTAAAAAGTCCTTAGAGTTCACTGGCAATTTCCATCAGTAATTTAACTAATTTGAACTATCGCTTCCAATTTTTATTTATTATTTTTTTAGTGCCATTCATAGAAGAACACCTGTAAAATTATCATATACCGTTACTAGCTGAATATCGGCAATTTACTATCACATACAAGTCCTAAATATTACGTGTTTTTTTTTTAATCTTACTACATCTTACTGCAACATCATTTTCAGATATTCATTCCTGAGTATTTAATGGAACATATCATTACGTGATCTGCGAATTAACTTTCATACCCCATCCAACCCCTTCTCCAAGAATCAAAAACGGGGTTAACCGGAGTATGAAATAAAACCTTAATTTCTGCTTAGATAGTTAGAATATTGTAAAATTAAAACATCTTATAGGTAATTTTAAACAGGTTATCACATTTCTTTGGTAAAAAATGTTTTTAAACGTGTTTTATTGTCAAAGTATCTGTTATAAAATTTTGTAATATACTGAGCTTTCCCATCGCATAATGGAATTAAGGCGGATCCACGTAATGGTTCCTAAGAACATTAGACCCATCCATGGTTTCATGAACATGTTTATGTTTATTTAAATCGAAATCAATACACAACAATAGATATTAATAATTAACACATTGCAATATCTGTGAAAAGCGAGAATAAGATTTTGATGAGTAGAAAACTTTGAACAGGTAAATAAATCCACAGGTAAATATATTTATAAATTATCTGGCAATAGTTGTGCAGCTATTTAATTCAGATTTACCTCATTTTCCCCTGCAGTCACGCAGTGGTAAAAGTAGTATCTACGTCATGTAAATAATACTTACTTATACATACAACTTAGTAGCGGTTTTCAATATATGTTTCTCTCCGAGACTATCAAGAAATGTTCACATGATGTTTAAGAGTTAAATTTGTTAATTGATAATTAATAATACTTCAAAAAGGGTGGCCATTCATCTTTAACAGGTCAGCCATACTGCATAAATGGTAGACGTCACTAACAAAAAGTTGCGTCAACTGGAGCATATCCAGTGCAAAAAGAACAAACACAACAAAAATGATGTTAACATAATATGAAAGAGAATATAATAACGGGAAAAATGACCATAAACCAGTAGTAAAATCAAACAAAACATGCGGTACATGAGGACAATTAATATGGACATAAAAATGAATTTAGCAGTGAACTTTATCGGACAAAAAAGAAATTATTGACTGATTCCAATACAGAACAATCAGACAAAAAAACACACGAATGATTTGACTGAAATCGTTTCAGTTCTTGCTAATGACATAGCCTTGTACATATGGCTTTTTTAGATGATTGTCCAATAAAGATGACATGTAAAACCTAGCTGTAACTGTGTTTATGTGATAGTTCTTTTCTGTGTACTTTTTTTGCAAATGAGCCGATAAAATCATGTGACACCAATGATAGTTGGCAGCAGTGTAGTATAATGGGCCGTTATCGAAGGATCTTCATATATCAAAATCAGAGAAGGCTCTGTTTATGTGACATTTGGGTGTCGGACTTGGTGACTTCTGGTTAGTAGAATAATGAATATTCCCTCAGAAGCGAGCATCTTGCAGTATTTCTATGGTTACAAAACTAAGGATTTGCCATTGAATACCCACATCAAGAAAGGCAACTCCACCATAAAAAAATCGACCATCATAATTATATAACCTGGCATGTGTTGAATATGACGTTAAACATCATACAATCAAAACAAAAATAAAAATTATGACATCGTCAAAATAAGTGGATTTTAGCTTTCTGATTGATACATCATCTCTCTGGAATACGGTCTGATGGTCAAAATGTCAAATAATAATCTAGAACAAGATCTCGCATAAACTCATTAAAATAAATAACTTCATTACGATTAGAGGACGGTTTGAAAGTGCATTCCAGATAAGAATCGTAAACCCATTTTTCATCAGTGGCTGAGCTAGACAACATGCAGCGTCGTTCATTATCATGCATGCATGTGTATGATGACATTCATTCAAATACAATGATAAAATCGCTATATTAATGCAGGAATAATAAAATTACCATGGTTACGCTGCATGTGTGTCAGCTGCATGCTCCGTACTGCAGGATCAACACGGACCAACACATATATTTTTTATGTTATTTTGGTATTTTTATTAAAGGACTGATTTTTTTTCTATCTTTGGGAAGCCCATACTTTTTACCAGATATTGATGGTCTAGGAGAAAAACACATTATTTTATTAAATCTATGAATAACAAGAAATTCGCGGATTCACATGTCTTAATTGCCTAACGGGAGCAGAACTTAAAAATAAAAGATAAATGTTCCTTAAATGAAAGTTTGTTAACATTTTAATAACTAAACCAATGGAGTTTACAGTTTAAAACAAAATGCAATTCTATAAAAACAAAAAACAAAAAAAATAATAATATATATATCATCACATCAGAAAAGTAGGTCAAGGTCATAGATGAAATCCATTCATTCAAACAGATGCACTACCCAAGACACAACTATGTCAAAATAGAATATTTTGTCTTCCAAAGATTAAGCTAGCATCTAGGTTTAAAACATCTAGTGCATAATTATAGTTCATGAGAAAGTGATGTAAATGTAACAATTAAAGTTATCTGCTCTTTGGTTGGAGGGTGAAGGTCGCATCCACATTTGCTTTTTGACACGTTGTGATGTTCTACCCAAGAAACAACTATAAGCGAAGTTTGAATGGTCTAATGCATAAATCTTGTGAGAAAGTGACCTAAACGCAAATGTTGAAAGTAAAAAGTATTAATTTATCTGCCCTTTGCTTGGAGGGTCAAGGTCATTTCCACATTTGCTTTATCACGCTGCGATGTACCACCCAAGATATAACTAAAAGCAAAGTTTGAAAGGTCTAGTGCATATCTCATTCCCAGCGGAAAACGTTTTGTATTTTTAGTAAAAAATGACCTTAATCCCAGTGACCGCAAGAGCAATCCCAAACTTTCCTTTGATATAAGCTACCTACATAGGAAATTTCATTCTCATTCCTTACTTAAGTTATTGAGAGGAAACTGTTTTTCTCTATTTTTAGTAACAGTGACCTTCCACGCTTCCTTTCCATATAAGTTACATTCCCTGCAAATTTTATCGCAATATCTCATTTCTAACAAAAGTTATTAAGCGGAAACTGTTTTTTCTATTTTTAGTAACAGTGACCTTGCCTTCAACGCAGTGACGCCAATGCAATCCAACACTTCCTTTCCATATAAGCTACCTACCCTGCAAGTTTCATCGCAATAGTCCTCATTCCTAACAAAAGTTATTGAGCGGAAACTGTTTTTCTATTTTTAGTAACAGTGACCTTGACCCCAGTGACCCCAAATGCAATCCCAAGCTTTCTTTCCATATATCGCAATACCTCATTCCTAACAAAAGTCATAGAGTGGAAACCATTTTTTTATTTTTAGTAGTGACCTTGCCTTGAACCCAGTGACTACAAATGCAATCCCACGCTTCCTTTCCATATAAGCTACCTACCCTACAAGTTTCATCGCAATACCTCATGCCTAACAAAAGTTATTTAGCATAAAATGTTTTTCTATTTTTAGTAACAGTGACCTTGACTTTGACCCAAGTGACTCCAAATGCAATCCCAAGCTTCCTTTCCATATAAGCTACCTACAAGTAGATCGCAATTATTCCTCATTCCTAACACTAGTTATTGAGCGGAAATTGTTTTTCTATTTTTAAAAGCAGTGACCTTGACCTTGACCCCAGTGACCCCAAACGCAATCCCAAGCTTCCTTTCCATATAAGCTACATACCCTGCAAGTTTCATTGCAATACCTCATTCCTAACAAAAGTTATTGAGCGAAAACCAAGAGTTTGACGCCCTGCCCGCACGCCAAACGACATACCACAATCTTATAACCAGAGTTTACCTGGTTAATAAAAAATAATAAAAAAATTGATATTAATAAATCAATAAAAGATTTTCAAAATTCAATGCAATTTTGATATTTAGTATCAAAAAATCCCCCCAAAAAACAAAAATATTTTTTTAACATTTTATAAGAGCGCCCCCTTGTCATTTTCCATTGCCCCCCGGGTGCTGTTATTAGTGGAAATATGATACGTGCCTGCCCTGTGTGCAGGCAACACAATAAGTGTCTGTAGTTAGTGCAAATACTATGGTGATATTACAGTAAATATGTCTTCAATTTTAAGAAATAAGCCCTCCAATATCTACAATAATATTTCCTTATTTTTACTTGTTTTTTCTTTTTTTTGTGTGTATTTTCTGGGAGGAGGGAGAGGGGGAAAGGGTGGGGGAAGGCGAGGGGAGTCATTTATTTATTTTATTTCATTTATATTTATTTTACCTTCAATCTTTCAAATACATATTATGTAATCGCATAAATACAATTCAGTTATACCTTATTAGACCTTTCATGTTGCCATAACATATATTTCATGCTATACTGAGGGAAAAAAGTTTAGCAAGTTTTTCAGATGAAATAATACCGTATACAAAATATACTGACATTTTGGGACTTTTCGGGCTTGACCCCTACGTTCATTTATTCATTACGTCAATAAGATGTTGGACTATTATTGATGTGTGTTTAATAAAACATTGTGTCTATGGCAGTAGTTTCTTGATTTTACAACCAAAAATGTATTATTGGCAGAGTGCAACAAAAACTTGCTAAACTTTTTTCCCACAGTATAAATTCATGTCATAAAACACTAAAAGGTACCATATTCATGACAAAAAATAATAAAATCTAAACCAAGGAAGTGGCCCCTGGTAAAAGAGCTTTTGAGTTTAGAAGTTTAGTTTTGTATTTGCTAATTAATGGCTATATCGCTTGGTTAATTAATGTTAACGAGGCCCCTACATGCCACTTGTCATGCCTAAATGTCTGGTAACTTGTGTAACATGCGCTAATCAGGCATTGTTTAATGCCTTCAGTCGTATATGGTCATTAAGAAGTGCTGCAGGTGATGCGGGTTCTCACAACCAGCGAAGATGGATACAGCAATGAATTGAACTGAAAACGAAGTTTGACTCCTGGATCACACTGATCTTGCAATCTAACTGATGTTTAACATGTTCAAAGTCACAAGTCGTGTTCAATGTCACAATCAGTGATGACATGTTCAAAATCACAAGCAGTGATGACATGTTAAAACTCACAAGCAGGGAGAACATGACTTGTTCAAACTCAAAAGCAGTGATGACGTGTTCAAAGTCACAAGCAGTGCTCACATGTTAAAAGTCACAAGCAAAGATGACATGTTCAAACTCACAATCACAGAGAACATGTTCAAACAAGCAGGAATGACATGTTCAAAGTTACAAGCAGTGATGGCATGTTCAAAGTCACAAGCATTAATGACATGTTCAAAGTCACGAGCATTAATGACATGTTCAAAATCACAAGCAGTGATGACATGTTCAAAGTCACAAGCAGTGATGACATGTTCAAAGTCAAAAGCATTAATGACATGTTCAAAGTCACAAGGAGTGATGACATGCTCAAAGTCACAAGCATTAATGACATGTTCAAAGTCACAAGCAGTGATGGCATGTTCAGTCACAAGCAGTGATGCCATGTTCAAAGTCACAAGCAGTGATGACATGTTCAAAGTCACAAGCATTAATGACATGTTCAAAGTCACAAGGAGTGATGACATGCTCAAAGTCACAAGCATTAATGACATGTTCAAAGTCACAAGCAGTGATGGCATGCTCAAAGTCACAAGCAGTGATGCTATGTTCAAAGTCACAAGCAGTGATGTCATGTTCAAAGTCACAAGCATTAATGGCATGTTCAAAGTCACAAGGAGTGATGCCACGTTCAAAGTCACAAGCATTAATGCCATGTTCAAAGTCACAAGCAGTGATGCCATGTTCAAAGTCACAAGGACTGATGCCATGTTCAAAGTCACAAGCAGTGATGCCATGTTCAAAGTCACAAGGAGTGATGCCATGTTCAAAGTCACAAGCATTAATGCCATGTTCAAAGTCACAAGCAGTGATGACATGTTCAAAGTCACAAGCTGTGATGCCATGTTCAAAGTCACAAGCATTAATGACATGTTCAAAGTCACAAGCAGTGATGCCATGATCAAAGTCACAAGCATTAATGACATGTTCAAAGTCACAAGCATTAATGACATGTTCAAAGTCACACGCAGTGATGACATGCTCAAAGTCACAAGCATTAATGACATGTTCAAAGTCACAAGGAGTGATGATCATTAGCATAACAAGCAATGGTCTGTAACAAGATTTGTAACAACTGCTTCTAACAATGGTTTGTAACAATTGCTTGTAACAATGATTTGTAACAATGGTTCATAACAATGAGTCATAGCAATGGTTTGCAACAACAGCTTGTTACAATAGCTTGTAACAATGGTTTGGAACAAATGTTTGTAACAATAGTTCATAACAATGGTTTGTAACAATGGTAATTAACAATGGTTTGTAGCAATGGTTTGTAACAATGGCCTGCTACGTACCTCTCATAGCAGGAATTACCTGGTAAATGGTGGCATGCAGATCGGATTTCATCTACTGATCAATTATTGATTGAAAACCATTACAGGCTCATTTGATACTCTCTTTATAATGGAATGTAAGTCTATATAATGTAGAGTCAACCACATGTTGAGAATTTATAAGAACAGACAAATTGATACACAGTTCCGACTTTTGCTCCAAGCTCCACCCATGTCATTTGCATATGAAAGTATTTATTAATTGGTAAAACGACTAAAAATTTCAAATGTCTTTTAAGCTACCCAATTTCAATAAGTATGCCAAATTTGAGCAAAACTGCAAATCTAATTTTAAACTTATAGATAGGCAAAGTAACTATTTGTTCTATATGAAAAGTCCATGCTCTAACAAAACACATTTTGGTAAGAGACACCATTGGTCAGTTGGCTTCTGAAAAGTATGGGTGAACTTGTTTTGACTGACGGGAAGTCTAGGAGTAACTTACCCTTATGCTGTTGCTGAAAAGACACTATTGAATTATTGTTAAAATTGAGAACATATTTTATAAGGTTATTGACAGCTGCCCGGCAGAGAGAGGGAAAGTATATATAGGAATCTGGCAACCGTGGCTCACTGTTACTATCAACTAGGTTTCTATATATTTTAACACAATTGGGGGGATTATTGGACGATCAATTTGTTTTATGCTTGGTTTATGTTCCAACCTATGGACTAAGTTTGACAAAGTAAAAAGTGTCTTGCCCAGTGACGACACAACAAAAAAAAACAGTGGTGCCAGGGAGGATCAAACCTGTGACCTAACACGTACTTAACTGTAACATGAAACAGGGGAGAGGGGAGTGTGGAGCGAGCGTAGGGTAAGTGGGGACGCATATACCCATGAAAGATTATAGTCCTAAGAACATGTAAGATGATGATGCATATTCTCTTTTTCTATTTAGAAGGAGTTTGTTCCTATAAGACCCCAATGCTGCAGAGTTTCTGATCTTTTAGCGGGCTAAAATTTCTACCAATGCCCAATGCCAATCACCAAACTGATTTATAATGAATATTCAGGTTTCAACTTTATACAAAGAAACAATACATCACTACACCAATGAAATTTTGTTGCATGTGAACATGCACAGAAGTCACAAAAACATGTTATCAGACCTATAGGGTTACATAAAACATTCCTTCACATGATCATGATTAACATCAATTAATCTATACCTAAATGATCCAAGCATCCACTGATAGCGATTAATTGGTGGATAATACTGCCTATATTTAAAACAAGTCTACAGCTATCTCTCCGATTTGTAAAAGATAAGTGAGTGATAATACGAGGGGCATTCAAAAAGTTTTGAGACTGATGCGTTTCCGTAGGAATTAAGTCCGATATATGCACGATTTTTGCGTGCTTTTGTAGGTAATTTCAATAGCAATGTATACTGAAAATGTTATCACAATTCATCAAGGAGTTATAGTGTTATATGGTTTTGAATAGAGCATACTCATATACACTGACCATTTTCTGTAGTAAATATTAAACCAATGGAAAAGAGGAAATTGGGACTTATATAAAAATGTTGCCCTTTAAATATATCTTAGGAAACAAATCATTCATGAAGTTAAAAGCCTTTATGGGCATTCTTTTTGTTCAAAAGTCACAGTTTACAGGTGGCTAAAAGTGTTTAAAGAGGGAAAACCCAATGTCAAAGATCTTGACCGTGTTGGAAAACCAAAGACTTCATTGTCCTCAAGAAACATCGCAACTGTTGAGGCTATGGTGCAGGAAAATTCAAGATATTCTGTTTCTGAGATAGCTGCATCAGTGGGCATATCAACGGGAAGTGTTCATGAGATTTTAACAAGGCGTTTAAAATGAAACAAGGTATGTGAACGGTGGGTACCCCATCTATTGACCAAAGAGCATTAAGGGCACAATGAGTGAAATGTTGTAAAGAACTCTTGAAAAAATATGGAACTGCCGATGAAAGGAGGTTAAAATTAATGAGCTCATAACAGGTGATGAGACATAGATATATTATTTTGAACCTCAATGATGGATTAATAATAAACAAAGGCTGAGAAAAGCGCAAGAAAGTCACAGACGTAATTGCTAAAAGGACAAAAAGTCCGAAAATGGTTCTCTACACTATTTTCTTCAATTCAAATGGTCCAATTGTGCAGATACCTAGTGCTCCAGGAAAATCTGTTAAGGGAAAGTCTTATAGGGACAAGGTCTTAAAGTCAGTGAAAAATCACTATATTAAACTTTGTCCAAGGACTGGTCATCTCAAAACAATGACAATGCATCATTTTTTCCGTTTCGAAAGCTGAAAAGAAGCGTTGTTGGCAGTGCGGTACATCAGTATTTGAAGGGTATACCAAGGGGAGACTACTCTGCGGCTCTCCGGTCATGGATATCTGGTTTAAAAAATTCTATTTTTTCTTGTTATGGGCAAATACTTTGAAGGATTAAAATATAATATTAATTTTGTCCATAAACATGTTATGTTTTATTTTACGAGGCCAGTCTCAAAACTTGTTGATTGCCCCTCGTACACTGATTAAGGTGATTCTGGCATACATGTAGTTTGTAAAAAGTTTTGTCGTTTTTTTTTATTGAAAGTGATATGGTTTTTTAAATGTTTCCATAGCAACCATTTCTTCCATAGTAACCATTTCTTCCATAGCAATTATGAAAGTTTAACTGCAGTGCTTTCACGTTCACAATGTTTAGTTATATTTTTATTACCTAATACAAGAGGGCATCATGGTAGATTTGCTAAGCTTGAATAAATGCTCACTCAATCTATATTAAATAACTTCTCTATCTATAATGCAGGTGTCCGTGGCCGAGTGGCTCGACTCTCTGATATCACTTGCCCCTCACCGCTGTGGGTTCGAGCCCTCGTGGGACTAGGAATCTTTATTCCAGAAATAAAATACATGTGTTTCTGGTTACTCAGCTGAAAAAAATAGGGTAGGTATAGGTAGGTATTTTTTTATTTTTTATTTTTTATTTTTTTATTTTTGTTTTTGCCCATGTGGTTTGAACGATGTTAAAGGTATCTTTAACTTTGTCAAGTAGTTAATTTGTAGTGATTTTGCAATGAGAGAAGGAAAATAACCTCATAATATCTAACTTGTTTTGAATAAAATAAATTGAAAACACATATTTTCTGCCATTATGAGTTTATTTGTGTGGCGTTCGTGGTTCAGTGATAGAGTGCTGAACTTGAGATCGGAGGGTCCCCGGTTCGATCCTCCTCCGCACCATGTTCGTTGTGTCCTTGAGCACGACACTTTACCAACATTGCTCAGTACTGGTTCTACCCAGGAAGCCTGCACATAATACCAAAGGGGGCGATGCAGTATTATTAGATAGAGAGATTTGTTGACGGACGGCAGAGGGAGTGACAGGCAAAAAGTGATCACAATAGCTCCGACCCTGAGATGTGGCTGTGAAAGCTGCATTTTCCTATTCTAATAGCCAAAACGGACGTGCAGTGCACCATGGAGGCGGCCATGTTTTAGCGCATGTTTCGTACTCAATCTTTTCATACACTACTGTTTCGTACCCAGCTTTTTCTTCCTTCTTTTTTTTTTTATGATAAAAAACTGTAGGGTCGGCGCCAAAAAATAGGGACGGTCGGGTAACCAGAAACACAGTTGTTTTTTTCTGGCCTTATGTGAGAAAGCTATCTAGCTGGCTTGCGGAATGTCGGTGGTTTTACCCAGGTGCTCGCCCATGAACGAAAATTGCCCAGAGAAACACGAGGTCTTCCTCCACCAACAGAAGCTGGAAAGTCGCCATATGAACTTAGCTGCTGGTGCAACTATAAGATCCAATTCAATTCACTTCAGCTATAATGCACGAAAATATTGAAGATTTGCCAAGCTCCAATAAACTGTCAGCTTCACTCTCTTTGAACGCTTAATTTAATTATTTCAACTCTTATTGCTAATAACCTCATGTCATTATAATTTTATAACGGTTATATTCTGTAAAACTATTCGCTTTTTACTCCATTTTGTGCCCTGGGCCATTAAGGATAACTCTTTATATGGCATGTGCTGTTAAAGGGACACACGCAATCTTGAAATATTTATCAAACATTAAGAGAATTAGCCCTCAATTTAGTATTATATCAACTTTAAAGGGATACACAGTAATCTGGATTATCTAAAAACTCACAGCATCCAAATATGTAATTTTAATGGACTGTTCTTTCTTTGAATTAAGACCATTCATTTATCTGACAAAGGGGTGTTTTGGGGGAAATGACAGATCAGCAGTTGGACATTGTAAACAGCCTGCGAGTTATTATAGTCGCGCTTAGCTGGGTAAGGTTTAATAGTGATTCTACAGAACTTGCATATTTACAAATCAAATATTGATAATTATCTGAATAGTTTTTGTTTTTTCAAGATATAACGAAAAAACT
Organism: Cyrtodaria siliqua; assembly: GCA_037043455.1. Classification (NCBI taxonomy): domain Eukaryota; kingdom Metazoa; phylum Mollusca; class Bivalvia; order Adapedonta; family Hiatellidae; genus Cyrtodaria; species Cyrtodaria siliqua. The sequence continues at coordinate 71,971 of JAWPHD010005432.1, read as the reverse complement.
TGCATAGAGTTAAAATACAAGATCTTTATCATATTATCTACCATAGGTTTGAATATATAATTTGTGCAATATCATTAACAATTAGAGACAATTTATCGAGGAATGTCACAGAAAGTGGCAAATGCCCCTATAAATGTTTACTTATTTGACCTTTGACCTCCAAGTGTGACCTTGACCTTTGAGGTACCCTCATTGTTGTGAACACTAGTCTTGTTTGAAGTTCCACTGAAATCCCTTTGTTACTTTCGCAGTTATGGCCGAGACATGACTGTTTCGGGCAGAAGAATGAATGGACCTTTGACCTTCAAGTGGGTCCTTGACCTTTGACCTGATTCATGCATGTGACACACCACCTCACTGTGGTGAACACTTGTCTGAAGTTTCACTGAAATCCTTCAGTACTTCCAAAGTTAAGGTCGAAATATAATAAGGATGAATGGACGGACAAACAGAGGGTGCAATTACTATATGCCCCCTCTCTTTCAGATAAAAAACAATTTGCTTTTAAATATTGAAATAATTATTTGCAAATATGCAAATTGTCAAAAACTAGTGGAATGCTTCGAGTTTTCCAGATTGCCGTGTGTCCCTTTAAGTATTGAATACTCTCATTTACTCAATCATGAGACTTGGCTCCTACAGGCTCTAGGGAAATGTAATAAAATACAGAAGCTGTGGCCTGTCTTTAATTATGACATCATGTATACATCCTGGTTCTGCAGTTACACAATTCTGAGTGAGTCACAGACTCATCTTGATATGCAGCAGACGCTAGTTTTTTCATTTATAATGGCTTTTAAGAGTGTACATGTAATTTTAAAGTCATGACATAAATATCATAATTATTCCGTGCTCCAGATTAGCTTTTTTTTTTGTCAGTGGGTGGGGTGGGGGGTACCTATGTCAACATTACAATTTGAGAAGTCAGCATTGAACAAATAAATTAGGTGTGAAATTAATTCCAATAAAAAAAAATGTGTATTTGTAAGTAAAAATTAAGCAACAAAAGAATAATAATTACTCTTAACACTTTAAATCAGCATTGGACTTGAAACTGAGAAGATCGAGGTGATAGCGCTATTGTATTGGAGTCTATCCTACGGACAAAATATGTTAAAGGGCCATAGATAATTCATTTGTAGTCCCTGAGCAAATCAGGTTCCCGGATTCCTATGTGTCCTTCCCTTCTCTCTGGCGTAGCTCTAAATAACATATAACGTGTTGAAGAGCCATTAAACAATATTCAATTTACTGCCAATATATTTAGTGAGTGAAATACTCTTTTACAGAAAAGCTTATGTAGAGAATACAGCAAGTAGAGGTATATAGCTTAATGTTAGTGAAGTAACACAACAGTTGTGTCGCCTGCCGTGTGCTAATGCCAGTTATAAGCTTGGTTAGGTTGCAAGTTAAAGTTTTATGAAAAAAAGGGGCATAACTCTGCCAAAATGAAAGTCAGAGTTATTGGACATGTTTAACAACATTCCTTGATCAAATACTTTTCAAGTTATGGCCAAGGTTAGGTTGCAGGTTAAAGTGTGACCGACGACGCAGGCAACACAATAAATTCGACGCTCCAGTTTTCGGTTTTTTGCCTGGTTGGTTAAAACCATTTATATTGTGTCTGTAGAGTTTGGATTCTCAAAAAATATGTAAGTCATATATATGCCTCGTTGCCAGTAGGTTAAGAAATGGTGTACATATGTTCCAAAATGAGGCTGTTGTTGGCGGGATAGGGATTTTAAATTCGCTGGCAAAAATGACTCGATGCTCGGAAAGACATTCCATCATATCATAGCTGCCAACTCGTTTATCAAACTCAGTTATTATTAAGCACTTGGTAACATCCTCTAAATATCAACATATCATTTCGCGTCTTCATCTGAATACATTTGCCTTGATAAACAAATTATTTTATTCCATTTGAAACAAACAATTGATATAGCTTCAAAGAAAGTGACAGAATCTGTAAAATAATCACTTTTACACACAGCGTCCTAATCTTTCTATTGTGAAAACCTTCAATTTGAAGAGCTCCAAACAGCCCATAAATTTTTAAATCAAACCAAATTATGTAAATTCTCCGAGACAAATGAGTGCCTATAACAACCATAAAACGTGCGAATTTGTGAGACGTAATATTAACTTCTCAGCTTTTCCGGGAAGAAAACAACTTGTCCATCGTTCTACATTAGTGTCAGGCAGCAAAAACATTTCTGGGAGAAGAGGATCAATCACTGTTTGTGATCGAGAAGGCTCTAAACAAACTGCACATGGAAACGCAGACACTCGCGATACTCACTTAAGGAAGTTAATACCGAAAAAAAGAAAACACTAACGCTATGTCCCAGCACAGAATTAGAATCATCCTCATGAAAACTCAATTGGAACACACAATAGCTGAAGATTATTTTTCTGAATTGAGAATAATAAAATTGAACAACATTGTCATTTTTCTTGAAATATGCTTGTGATTTTCCAATGTTAAATTAAACATATTAGGGATATTTGTAATTCATTAGGGATATTTGTAAAAAAAAATATTTATGAATTGAAATGAGGTTTTATGTTCCGTTGCAGGGCCTTTTTACCTTTCTTTGCAGTGGCCTGACATAATTAGGCCCCTTCCCCAACCAAACATGCAGTTTTCCCCATTTTTTAAACTTAGCTCTGGAAATTTTATTCTCTTTAATGGATTTTTTCCCCCCATTTAGGTCAAAAGGCCCATTCCCCAAAACTGGTAAAAAAGCCCTGCGTTGCCACATCATATAAAGCTTATATTGGGATAGTAAAATGAGATGGAAGATGAAGTTTCCCATCAGACATGCCTCAGATGGGAGTGAGCCCTCGCAAGTCTGAGGTCCGCAGCTCTAAAGCCATGGCTGTGTCTTTTGGTATTATATTTTGTGTGATAGTGAAATTAAATTGTTGATATTAGTCTAGAGGTGTAACAATACATCAAACTATCTATGTATTGCAATTGTGACTGTCCCGATAGCAATGCATCGATAGCAAATTGAACTACCGATTATTATTGCCGATAGTATGCTAACTATCGATTACTATTGCCGATAGTATGCTGAAAGATAGTATGCTGAACTATCGATTACTATTGCCGATAGTATGCTGAACTATTGATTACTATTGCCGATAGTATGCTGAACTATTGATTACTATTGCCGATAAGTATGCTGAACTATTGATTACTATTGCCGATAGTATGCTGAACTATCGATTACTATTGCCGATAGTATGCTGATATATATATATCGACTATTGATTACTATTGCCGATAAGTATGCTGAACTATCGATTACTATTGCCGATAGTATGCTGAACTATCGATTACTATTGCTGCTAGTATGCTGAACTATCGATTACTAGATTACTATCGCCGATAGTATGCTGAACTATCGATAGTTTCAATAGTCAGTTTATATTTATATTTCAATAAATAATCTGATCAATAACTTCATTTCAGAGTTTTTACATTTTCTAAGTCGTGTTTGCCTCTCCCAAAATAGAACACTCGGAAAACTAAGCAGGTGCGCGCATGAAATTCATTTATGGCCTAGAGGGGGATACCGCAGTATTGATATTTTAATCTGGGGATTCCCCTGAGCACATGACGACTACTAAAAGTCGCGATTGATAAGCGACTGTTGAATGCGCACAAAGTAAAAATCTAAAATTGATACTTAAATTCAAATGGTTTATTGTACCTCAGAAATATTGAGTTAAGATAAATATTAAAGCAACTTAGGTGATTACATTTGTTTGATTTGGACACTATCAACTATTTACTAGACCGCTTTCCGTCAATCCCATGTAATTTTGAATCCCGTTTTTTAGTAGTTAGAGATACGTCACATAGCAACAACAAATATGGCCGCTATACCGCTAGCGAGTTCGAAATTGTAAAAAATAAGAATGCAAAGACCCCTGTTTGGTCAAATTTCGGGTATATCAAAGAACTATAATAACACAACTAACAATGTTATAAAACATTGAACATTTTGTGTTATTATAGTTCATATTGTTCAAATAATGAATTGAATTGAATGTTGTTTAACGGCTCATCAACACAGTATAGGTTATTTAGAGCCGCCCCAGAGAGAGGCGAAGGATACATAGGAATCCGGGAACCTGCCCTACTCTTATTATCGAATAGATTTCTATGGTTCTTTAACGTGCTCGGAGGATAGACCGATACACGGGACCGCCCGGTTTATGTCCCCATCCGACGGACGAGGCTAAGGAAAAGTATCTTGCCCAAGAACACAAATAATGAATAAACTGTGTTTCTCCTGTGTAAGCTTTAATAATTTCATACACATTTCATTTTATCAATAGTATCGCAATAGTATTGCAATAGTATATCACAGTAGTAATAGTATTGCAACAGTATATCACAATAGTAATAGTATTGCAACAGTATATCACAATAGTAATAGTATTGCAACAGTATATCACAGTAGTAATAGTATTGCAATAGTATATCACAATAGTAATAGTATTGCAACAGTATATCACAGTAGTAATAGTATTGCAATAGTATATCACAGTAGTAATAGTATTGCAACAGTATATCACAATAGTAATAGTATTGCAACAGTATATCACAGTAGTAATAGTATTGCAATAGTATATCACAGTAGTAATAGTATTGCAACAGTATATCACAATAGTAATAGTATTGCAACAGTATATCACAGTAGTAATAGTATTGCAAAAGTATATCACAATAGTAATAGTATTGCGACAGTATATCACAATAATAATAGTAATTTGCATAAGTATATCACAATAGTAATAGTATTGCAACAGTATATCACAGCAGTAATAGTATTGCAATAGTATATCACAATAGTAATAGTATTGCAACAGTATATCACAATAGTAATTTGCATAAGTATATCACAATAGTAATAGTATTTCAACAGTATATCACAATAGTAATAGTATTGCAATTGTACTTTCTGCAATAGCAATATTATTGCACCTTCAATAGTCAGCCCTAGATATTACATACCATAGTTCCCCTAATAATATCACACAGGCAAATGCCAAGGGGGCATTTTATAAAATGTAAAAAAAAAACAAACTTTTTTTATTTTTTTTTTATTTTTTTTTTTATTGGATGGGGGTGGAGGAGATGCTATCATCGAAAATGTATTGAAATTCGAAGATCTTATATTTGTTTGTTTGTTTGTGTGTGGGGAGTGGGGGTGGGGGGGAAGATGTTGTGGGAAGGGGTACTGCTACTACTATTAAGGGATGCACCCTTATTCGGGGAAATATGATATTTATAGCACATATTTGATTTAACTTATATCAATATAAATTCAATTGAAGGTATTACAAAATCATTTAAATGATATCACATTTTATTTACTAATATTACAGACAGAATTGAATTATTGATATCAATAAATATTTATTTTTTATATATCAGAAAATACCATAATTTAATGATATCACTAAATTGAATCACCATTAGCGATATATCAATAAATTGAATTAATGATATTGCAAAATCAAAGATTAAAAATTTCACACATGTGACAAATTTCACAAAATAGAGAAAAGGTTAAAACTGTACCCAAGATGTATGCACATTTACGTAATAAATATAATAAACAATTATAACAACATCGCCCCATAAGTAACACCTCACCATTTTCTTACAAGCAGCATCTGTTTACCTATAAACAATAAAGCGCATAAAACTCCATACAACATGCACCGACTCTTGCATTCTTCTCAAGGCTGGCATTGTGCGGTAGACTTTTTGTTTTTGTGTTCTACTGACAGATCAAAATATTTATGTACACAAAAGCAAACGGAAAACAGACTTTCTTAACCTTACACATAAACAAAACGTCATTTTCTACTCACAAAAAACACTATAGCAAAAAAAAAAAAGCACCAATCTGACTAATCATTGCCTCCATTAAACTACTACAAACACTGTAAAATAAATGGCTGAGTTCCATTTTCCCATCATAAACTGATCCTTCGTACCCCCACGTTGTGTATTTCAAACGAACAGTGATTAACTAATTGTTTTTAGTTATTATTTGTCATTAGCTGAATCTGTGAGTAGTTTACACCTGTATAAGCATGCACGATCAATTATTATTTCAAAGGGGCTATCGCTAATTGCTTACCTTGTCAATTATTGTACAAAGGATTGCACTAGTTGCCTCCCTTGGGTGTTAAGCAGGTGCAAAAACTAAAGAATGGCCCAATGGCTAAAAGTAGTTTTTCTTGAGTTTAAAAGAACTGTATTAACTTACAATTATAAATATGAAGATCTGTAACATTTGTTTGGTGTGTTTTCTTGTTTGTTTTAATGCTGTTTCATGCCATTTTCAGCACATGTTTCACGGTCGATTTTTTTGTGGTAGACCCCGACCACCCCATTATTCCTGGATAGAACCAGTACTAGATATCTCTCGCCATCCGTAGGAATTGACACTTACTCACTTATTCAAACCATTTGTTTGGTAAGCTGTTTTATTCTAAAATTACAGAGTCATATCTGTACACCAGTGACTGCATTCAGGAGTGGCAACTCAGCACACCAGTGACTGCATTAGGAGTGGCAACTCAGCACACCAGTGACTGCGTTAGGAGTGGCAACTCAGCACACCAGTGACTCCGTTAGGAGTGGCAACTCAGCACACCAGTAACTCTGTTAGGAGTGGCAACTCAGCACACCAGTGACTGCGTTAGGAGTGGCAACCTAGCACACAGATAAGTAAACTTATGTAGGTCAAGGTCAACCATGTTTTCTAACTGCTGGTGATAAGAGTTCACTAAATGTGTACGCATTTTGAAGCTGTCTTGTAGAAACGGAGGTAATGTAAAAGCTTAACTGGAATGGATGAAGTGTAAACAGTAGGTCAAGGTCAGTGAGTACAAAATGTAGGTCAAGGTCACTCTATGTGACCCTAGTTTTGGTCAGAATGTATAGTTATCATCTGGATGTATCTGTGTGTGAAGTTAGAATGCAGCAGAAACAGAGGTCATGAAAACATTAACCAGAATCAATGAAGTAAAAACAGTAGGTCATTAGGTAGTCCGAGTATTAATTTTCATACCCCATCCAACCCCTTCTCCAAGAAGCGAAAACTGAGTTGGCTGGGGTATGAAATAAAATCTTAATTTTGCATATCGTAAAATTAAAGCATTTAATAGGTAATTAATTTTAAACAGGCTATAGCATTTTAAGAGTAAAAAATATTTTTTAAGCATGTTTTATTGTTGAAATATCCTTTATAAAATCCGGTTAATATAAGCTTGCCCATCGCTTTATGGAATTAAGGCTGGACCACGTAATGTCAGGGTCAGTCTATGTGACCTACATTTGATTGGAATGAATAGTACTCATCTGGATGTATTGGTTTATGAAGTCTCAAGAGTGTAGGGCTACTGGTGACTTAGAAATGGAGCTAATGAAACAAGAGGTCAATGACCTTGAAGCTCTACTGATTGATTTTGATTTCAGGAAGTAGTCGCTACAGACTTGTTTTTTGAAAATCTATTTTTAACCGTGGCGGCCATCTTGAATTTCCGGCCGACCTGAAATTTTGCTAGGATCAATTAGACATTAAGAGCAACATTCCTGTGAAGTTTCATGAAAATCCGTCAAGTAGTTTCAGAGGAGTAGTCGCTACAAGTTTTCATAATATAACTCTATGTAAACAAAGATGGCCGCTGGCAGCCATGTTTAACGTCAAATCAAAACGATTTTCGACAAGGACCAACATCATGTCATACTGATCATTTTAGAAAAAGTCCCATATCAATATCTCTTATAGTTTTGAAGAAGTAGTCGCTACAAACTTATTTATTTTAAATCTATTTTTAGCTGTGGCGGCCATCTTGAATTTCCGGCCGACCTGAAATTTTTCTAGGATCAAATAGACATCAAGAGCAACATTCCTGTGAAGTTTCATGAACATCCTTCAAGTAGTTTCAGAGAAGTAGTCGCTACGGGTTTTTACAGTATATAACTCTATGTAACCAAAGATGGCCACTGGCAGCCATATTTAACGTCGAATCAAAATAATTTTCGACAAGGATCAACAGCATGTCATTCTGATCATTTTAGAAAAAGTCCCATATCAATATCACTTATAGTTTTCAAGAAGTAGTCGCTACAAACTTATTTTTTAAAAATCTATTTTTAGCTGTGACGGCCATCTTGAATTTCTGGCAGATCTGAAATTTTGCTAGGATCAATAAGACATTAAGAGCAACATTCCTGTAAAGTTTCATCACAATCCGCCAAGTAGTTTCAGAGGAGTAGTCGCTACAAGTTTTTACTATATAACTCTATGTAAACAAAGATGGCCGCTGGCAGCCATGTTTAACGTTGAATCAAAACGATTTTTGACAAGGATCAACATCATGTCATGCTGATCATTTTAGAAAAAGTCCCATATCAATATCACTTATAGTTTTCAACAAGTAGTCGCTACAAACTTGTATTTTAAAACTCTATTTTTAGCTTTGGCGGCCATCTTGGATTTCACATCAACATGAATTTTTGCTAGGATCAACTAGACTTTATGGGCAACATTTCTGTAAAGTTTCATGAATATCCATCCAGAAGTTTCAGAGGAGTTGTCGCTACAAATAAAAGTTTACGGACAGACGGACGGACGACGGACGCCGCACCACGGCATAAGCTCTGCTGTTCTCTGATCAGTCGAGCTAAAAACTTAAAGAGAATCAATGTACACAGTAGGCCAAGGTCAGTCACAGAGACCTGCTTTTGGTCGGAATGTAGACTACTCATCTAGATGTATGTGTGTGTGTATTTTGAAGAGTGTTGGCTATCCGTGACTTAGAAACGGAGCTAATGAAAAACCTAAACCATGCAAGGCGTGATGTACCATCTATTATGCTACATGCTCCTCCACTATCGTGCTGTGGGCATAAAAACCTGAATTTCACATAACCTGAAATCAAGGATCAAGAGCACCCAGAATCAATTACATGAGACCACAGAGTTATTTTACGTTATAAGGGACCTGAACCAAGGGTCTCTAGCTTGCTGTGCCAGCAATCTAACCTCAGAGCTGTCAAGGACCCACAGTTGGCAATCAATTCTTCACCATTTATCTCTACCTGTTTACATAATAGCTGTCATCTATCGTTTAATAAAAAATAGTTGGATATTATTTTTAATTTGCATAATAATGTTTTCAATATGCAACACACGAAGCAACAAATGTCCGCCTGTCGGAGGACTAAAACTCCGGATAACAGCTGTGTCCGGTTTTCTCAAATTTCCTTTGTGCTTTTCATCAAATTTGATAAAATCATCTGTAAAAATTGGAAATCAATATGTTTCCTGGCATTAACACAAGGAAGGAGATGCTCAAATTAAAAAAAAATCAATTTAATATTTTATGATGTGCAGATGAAGTTGAATGACTGTCAAACCAACCTGCTGTCAAAATGTTTTTTCGATACCTGAAAAAAGATGCAGTCTGTAGGGTTTAAAAAAAAAATCTGAATCTTTCTTAAAATCTTTTGAGAGATTCAGACTACAGACACTTTTCAGTCTGATTATAGTCTGAATAAACCCTGAAGACTCAGATGATTTTCATTCTGAATTTTGTCTGTATATGTTCCAATTTAAGTAATTATTCAGGCAAGGCCAAATAACGTATGATCAGCAAAGAATCAGACAATGTTCAGTTAAATTACAGACAATGATTTAAGCAACTTTTCAGAATAAAAGTCTGAATAGTGTCTGCACCATTTTCTGAAACTTTCTTAAAGTCTTCTAAGAGATTCAGATTTCAGACACTTTTCAGACTGAATTCACTCTGAATAAACCCTGAATTTTGTCCGGATATTTTTTCAATTTAAGTAATTATTCAGACATCAGGCCAAATACCGTCAAAATAACATGGTTCAGCCAATATTCAGACACTATATTTTCATGAGGCAAAAAAAAAAAGACCTGTATTTCCGGTGGCCCGACCGACCCTATTTTTAAGGGGCCGACCCTAAAACATTTTATGATTTTTTTTTTTTTAAATTTCGTCTGAACAATGATTTATCACTATATTTCAAGGTAAACTGACATCACAGAGAAACTTTCAGTTGCATCATAAACTTGTAAGGGGTTTATGAGATAAATACATGTAGAATCTCAAAATATCTTGCGCCAAAAAAAAAAATTCAAAAAAAAAAAGAAAATGCCTATGTAACAATTATTATTATACTTTTCTTCCTTTGATCCCTTGTCAATTCGATGAGATATTAGATATTCCAAAGTCACCAAAAGAATATATTTAAGTACATTGGGTTATTGCAAAAGGATTGTATCTTATTAATATATTTTTAAATATAATTACAATTTTTTTGCATTCACCCCTTGGTATGACACTAATATAACTAAGGGTGTCAACTTCTCATCCCCTTCTCATTCCTCGCCTCCACCTCTCCCCCACATCTCCCCACCCCACCCCACCCCATCCCATTTCATCCCACCCAACCCCACCCCACCTGACAACTGTATTTAGTTATGTCTCATAAATACTTCTTCTTTCTTCTTTTTACGACTACCCGAGCTGATCCTCATCAATACTTTTACGGCAGTCATGTGACACAAGTCATGTGACTGAGCAGAGGTTTGTGTCGAGGCCATTCTTTTAAGTGCTTGCATGCTTTCATGGCAATAAAAATTTCAGCTATTGATCGTGCATGTTCGCAATCATGCACGTTGTTCCACGTAGATGCTTGGTCTCTAGGGACCGAGTATTGTCGATACAAACTTCTCAAAAATTATCAAGAAAAGATCATTTCTATTATGATGTTTATATAAGGACTTGTTAGATGAACTTTGATGGATGGCCGAGTAAAATTTTAATATCAGGCCATAATAAATTAATTGCTAGATTCTCATCCCCGCCCTCCTCCGTTTCTTTATGCCTTCCCAGTAATTTTTATTTCTTCAAAAAAAAAAATATATATATTATTTTAAAAAAAAAAATAAAAAAATAAAAAAAAATTGCTGAAAGTATGAAACACTATTTAAAATGTGTTTCCAATCTTGGAAATACTCAGTAGTATGTTTTACTATTTTTGCCTTGTGCCGAGGCCATTTTCCATTTGTCTTATAAAATAAAAAATAAAAAATAAAAAATAAAATTTCATATTATATACAAGAGTTTTTGCAAATGAAAAATATATTCCTTTGTAATTTTCTTTTTTCCTATTTTTCACCCTCCTTCATCCTTACAATTTTTCTAAATAAATCGTTAAAAACAATTAATAAAAAAAATCTTGCCTAAGTCAATACTTGCTTTATAATATTCTTTTTACGAACTATATAACAAAAAAAGAAAAATCCCAAAAATAAATATCCTTGAACGTTAACACACCACTGGATCCATGATTCTGCATGTTAATGACGCTGTGTAAATTAATTAAGAGTGGTTAGCCATGTCAATATTGGATGTCTGACAATAGATTCCCCGCCGGCATGATTCAACAGGAGCTGTGCTAACAAGTTCTTTCATTTTTATACGGGTATGAATCATGCTCGTTTTCATGAATAAATTAACATGTCAGAACTACATAGAATGTAGCTGCATGTATTCTTCGTTTTTTTGTCAGGTTTTTTGTGTTATTTTTTTCTTTTGCAATCAGTTTAGCTAATATTTTTGTTAAGGCCTACAGAATTATGATCAAGAAATAATTTAAAATTTATCTGGCTGCACAATCAACATTTTAAAACAAAAAATGTCACCTGAGTAAGTTACATATGTCTCCGAAGTTCAATGACCTTTGAACTCCAAATGTAACCTTGACCTTTGAAGTAAGGACCCGATTCTTGCGCATGTCTTAAATTCTCATTGTGATTAACACCGGTGTGAAGTTTTATTGATAGTTTCGGGCAGACGAACAGGCAAACGGACGAACGAACGGTGAGATTGCTAATATGCCCCCTCCCCTCATGGACATAAAAAAATATGTTCAGACTATTCATAAACACTCTATTGCCAGAATAAGTTAAGGGGACACATTAACTCCAGTTGTACATGGGAACGAAGCCAGTTTTCAAGGGAAACGTTTTATATTACTTATTACCAGGTTTACCCTTCCCCTTCATCTGCACCTAACAAAAAAGAAACATACAGAGAAACCCATCAAGTGACCGGATTGCAGACAAACACTGTACGTCGTACACCATGACGCATTTGAGTCCATCTTTAGCTTTCCTGCGCACTAGATCCAGGTTTATCAACTGTTTAAATGTTGTTTGGCTCCTACCCCCAAATTTAAAATACTTGATCCACCCCTGAATATTAATATAATATAAAAAGTTCCTATTATTTAGTACAACACTATATTTCCATCATATATTTATGAGGGGGAGCAAGGGGGGTTCTCATAACAGGATAACAGCAAATTGAATTGGTTGAACACAGTCAACAGTACATCTAATAACAGATAACAGTTAATATTTTTTTCACAAAAACAGATAAATATAAATTTCGCCAAAAACAGGATAACAGAAATAACCCTTTCCCCTCCCCCATTTATAGTTCCACGTAAAGTATATTCGATATATATATGGACTATATAATACAACTGAAAAAATCAACATCAAGATTAAACATCAATACTTCCTTTTGTAAATACACTTTTGCATATTATTTCCAGCAGCATCATATACTCCAATGTTTCTGCAACTTCTTGCTGTCACCTTTTACAAATTATGTCCCTATATTATCTCAACAATTTAGTACAATGTTCATCTTGTAATACCCATAATTCTAACAACAATATTGTAATGTTTCATAACATTTTACTTTTGATTCCACCAATTAACGCAAACTAATTGTCATTTGCGTATTATGTAAATTATAATATACGATGGGACATAAGCTATACTGGTATATAAACAGAACAAAACTTAAAAGTTGCCGAAATATTTGAGGAATCAAATTGTGAACAATGAAGATAAGTATCAGACACCTACCTCTAGCATGAACCGATTTCTATCCATATCAAATGATAATCCCAAACTGCATGCAGTATGGCACAGGCACTGTCAGAACATCTATTTTTCAGTACTAATTTTCACCTGCCAGATACAGTAACTTCATAGCATTTAACAGATTTTTATTTGTCAAGCAAGACTCGGACCTATAGAAATAAAACCACATAACTATGTGCACGAATTTTAAGACCTTTAAGCACAGATTGTTTTCAATGTACCATTTCAAAGTAATCAAGCAACTATATGCTTGGACCTTAAAAAAACGCAAGAAATATGTCAGCCTTTACAATTTTTAGCTGTTACATGTAATTATAAGTTTCTCCACACAATGGATTTCCAAAGACACATATGGGTCCATTGTTCCAAGTCTTATGTAACTCATTAATATAAAACATTGTCAGACATTGTAACACAATCTTTCATAATGTTTCCTCAGACATCGTTAATAAACACAATCTTTCATCAGACATTGTTAATAAACACTGTCTTTCATAACCGCAGACCCTGAAACATGATCATTTCCTTGACAAGTTTCTCAAGTCACTGCAACGCAATATTTCATAAATGACTCCACAAGCTGTCATTCAGTAAATATTGTATATAAAGTAAAAACCTACTCTCCTATCTATTAGATGACATTCATAAAGTAAATTTCTGCAGACACTGAAACATCATTTCCCTGACAAGTTTCTCAAGTCACTGCAACACAATATTTCATAAACGACTCTGCAGTCTGTCATTCAGTTAATATTTATTAAGTAAAAACCTACTCTCCTATCTGTTATGTCATCTACTCACATGACATTTAAATGCCACCTGGAAAATCAGGATGACATATTATTATCCATTTGTAATAATCAACTCAAGTATGTTTCACTTGTAGTCCTATCCCCGTATGATAGTTCACCTTTTAAACTAAAGTCATGTCCACCAATATTTGTTTTTAAATAGTCCAATTTCGCAATCATAAATACATGTTCCATAAACGTATACACCAAATTAAGACAGGTCTCTCAACTATGTGTAATAGTCATTGCCTGCTTTTTAATATATCTGTTTTGTTCAAAATTGAAAATCCAAGCTTTCTTTTTAAGCAATCTTAAAACAAGTTTTGTCCACTTTATTAAAAAATTACCAAAATAACTTACAAGTAACCACATTTATTTAAATTCATCATCCGAGAATTACAGTTTTTACATACCACAAGTTAAATCCAATTTACAACATACCATACACAAAATCTCGAATGAAACACAAAAACGATGAATGCATTGTCACAAGCTGTTAATTCCTTATGTTCAATAATCCATCTTCGCTTTGCTTCTTTTTTAATTTTACTCTATCACAATCTTCCCATGTGTTTAATACCCTAAAATTAAAGTTCACTTCAAGTTCAATCCCACAATCCCCAGGCTCCCTAACCATAGACTGGTCTCTTCAACTGCTTTAAATCCTTTGTCCTGCCATTTTTACATTTCCATTATGAAACCAGTCCATTAAAAATGGCATCACACTCAACACGCGACTTGTTTCGCCCTACACGCGACACAGCACATGTCTTAAAGCAGCAAGTGTCAAATTTCATTGACTGCAGAATCTTCCGGTGTCCCTACAAAATTACGCATAATTATCTCAAACAGATCATTCGAAAATCACGAAAACCATTTTTTCATTCACAATTTACAATTAAGTGGCACTGTATTTGTCAACACTGATAGTAATAGTGACACTGCTGTTTCTGGATTTATACATCTATTTGTCTTTGAAATACTAAATCAATTTTGAAATTTAATCATACCTAGAGTCAGCTGAGCTCTAGAATCATCAGGGAAGACCGTTTTTATGTGAAATCTGTAGCTTTTGCAAAATTAGGAGTGACTTTGGAATGCATTTAGGTTGTCTTTTTAACACATTATAATTACCGGTATGTCATAATGGGCCAGAAACCTCAGAGGGAGATGAAGGCTGATGATTCCCTATCAGACATGTAGTCGTCAGGTCTCAAACCTGGACACAAGAGGCCTGCAGCTCTGAAGCGCAATTGAAGGCCTTAATTATCCACAGAGCTGAGTGTCCTTGTACTTTAATTAGTGACCTTGAACTTTAATTAGTTCATAAACAAATATACAAATCTCACTGTCTTTATTTAAAATCTCTTAAATTATAAATTTTACTGCAACACTACATAACTATTCCTTCTAAAAAAGGGACAGTGACAGCTGTTTTGATTTTTTTTATAAAACGTGGCATGAATTTTTACATTCTGTTAACACATCATTTAGGTTATATTGCAATCTCAGAGGTCGATTAGTTGAAGGATACAGGGCAGAGGTCTGTAGATGAGGTCTGTAACTGAGCTATGAAAGTTGCTACCTCATGCATAAAAAACATACTCAGTTTCATCTCTATATTGTCCCAAATTACATGCTGTATCTTCCGGTCAAACAATAGTTGCATGCCTATAGGAAACATGACAGAAATTAATAAGATGCATTTAGGACTGTTCAATTAAAGACCTTTCCAATTTTAGAGAGTTATTATTGCTAAACTTTCTTAAGATATCATTGAAATAACTTAAATAACAAGTGAAGCACCAACAGTGATGCGAACGCCAAACTGCGAATTCAACATAATAACCGAAAAATCTAAGTAAAAAGGGGGGATAATTCAAGTAAAATACAAGACAGAATTATGGCTTTTGTCAAATAACATGGTGTAATAACAATGAACATGTGTGCCAATTTTCAAAGCTTTCTGACATTTCATTTTTGAGAAATGAGGAAAAACCAAAACTTTACCAAAAACTTTAACCAAAACGTCACAAAACGCGTAGGCATGCAGACAGATGTTAATCGCAAAACTATAAGCCTGGATTTGCTAAGCAATCCAGCTAATGATAATGATAACCAAATGTTTTATTCTTTGACAAGTGTAGCTACCAACTTTATTATAAATCAGCTGTTATATCAAAAATTCCCCAAAACAAACATTTTCATTAATATTCTCACACCTTTACAATTTTCCCTTATCCATCACTTTTACCTTCACTGCAGTTGATTTAAGTAAGAACATCAGCAAATTTCCATTTCACTACTTCCTTTAACACTCGAGTTGTTTTCAATCACTCTACTTCAAAACTGTCCGCCTCAAATTTTTAATAACCACATGTCTATTATGGAGCAGGTCTCCCAATATTTCCGCTTCTATTTAACTGTCAACTTGTCGCAATCCACTTTAAACGTGTACCACAACAATGCAACTCGCCCAAGAATGAATTTTGCTCTAGTAGCAATCTGCGTTAATTTTACTCTCAATAGCTCCACGACAATAAAACTCCATCGCAAGAGACGGGATAACGATTCAGCTCCTTTCATACTCACTTCATTGGGCAAGCTGGGCCGTCTCAAATGTTCAATATCAATTTTCAATTCCATGATAAATGGTTTTCGTCCCTTGTAGCGAACTGCGGTACTTGTCCCATGTCGTTACCTTTGCGATGGCATTTGCATTCTGTCCACTTGACACTTTTTAAATGACTTAATTCAGGCGAAAACTGGCTTATAATCTTGAATGTTCAAAAAGGCTTAAATAGCAATCAGGGTCACAATAAATATTCTTCACTTGATACAGATTTATAACTCGTTTCATGAGCTCCAAGAAATAGAAGACATTTGATATTTGTGTCCCTCTTTTTAACAATAGCTTTCCAATATCCCCATAAGCTATTTCTGTCAATATCATTAACATGCAATCAGTAAGGAATTAAACAATATCATTAACATGCAATCAGCAAGGAATTAAACAATATCATAAGTACCAATTCCTAATTTACGTAAGGTAGAACATTTCTACTTATATATATAGGTAACTGTCTCGCATGTGGAGAATGTTAACTCCGGATCTCTTGAAAACAAAGCGGGCACGCTACCATTTTGTGAAAACAGCTTGTACAGCAAAGCTGCAGAAACATTACATACTTCACCTGTTTATCTGTGGCGACAGTTGTCAACATCAACCATGACAATAATGAATGATTGTTGTTTTAACCCTTAACCCGCTAAGCATGACTATAATAGCCTTTGCATCCATTGTAACTCGCAGGCTGATCAGGGTTTACAATGTCTGGCTGCTGATCAGTCATTTCCCCCAAAACACCCCTTTGTCACATAAATGGAATGGTCTTAATTCAAAGAAAGAACAGTCCATTATAATTATATATGAAGCGGGTTAAGGGTTAACAGCTTAGGTCGTAATCGGGATGGAATGGGGAGTGGTGATTGTCAAAACAAGACAAAAACAGAGATGAAGATGATTAATGGAAATGAGTTTCATGTCCTCGATCCCTATTCAAATCAAAACCATTGTATTCAGTGTCCAGTTCCCACTGGGAGAGTTCTACCTCCAACTGGGAACTACAGTTGACTCTTTCTTTGGCCCCTGCCAACTACAGTTGGCTCTTTCTTTGGCCCCTGCCAACTACAGTTGGCCCTTTCTTTGGCCCCTGGAAGCTTGAAGAATGAGCGTGAAAATGAAGAACATGTTTAATATTGCAAATGGGAAGTTGTATTAATATTGACAAGGGGCAAATATTAGAGAGCATAAGAAGGATCAATGAAAAAAAGCCATACTGAATATCGATAGAGATGCTGTGCACGGTTTAAGTTTTAAGTATGAAAGGGACATAATTGTTTGAGAGCATCTCCTTTATTGTTATTTGTTTTTTCATCTCCATTCCCCATTCCAACCAGATGTGACCTATTTAATATGTTTATTGGTTGTAAAAACGTCTTCATGTATTAATAATGGTCCTTTTCTGGGTTTTTTAAATTAATATGTTCCTTTTTTGTGATAAGTTGGTCGAATGATATTTTTACGTCATTTTCAGCACATTTAAGCGATATACGACGGCGATATAGGACGCCGTGTCTTTACCATGCCGGTCTTCTTTTGTGATATTTACAACAAAGCGGCAGTGCACTAGAGAGACGGTAATTAACAGATACTCAGACAAACAAAAAATCCAAAAGCTAGAATTTTGAAGATCAATCACGACGCCATTATCCCATAATGTCGCTGTACAACAATCAACCAATCAAGTGATCATCATGATCAAAAATAATTACAAATAGTTTCAGAATGCAGTTTATAACTATTGCTCACCAAATGACCCAGAAATAGAAAAGTCAGCTAAGGCCATAATAAATTAATTGCTAGATTCTCATCCCCGCCCGCCCCTATTTTTTATGCCGCCCCGGTAATTTTTATTTCTTAATAAAAATAAAAAATAAAAAAATAAAAATAAAATTAAGTAAAAAAAATTGCTGGAAGTAGGAAACACTATTAAAAATGTGTTTTCAATCTTGGAAGTACTCAGTAGTAAGTTTTACTATTTTTGCCTCATGCCGAGGCCATTTTCCATTTGTCGTAAATAAAAAAATAAAAGTTCATCCCCCACCCCCAAAATAAAAAATAAAAGTTCACACACCCCCACTCCCCACACACCCCTATTTTGAAATAAATTGGATGAGAAACTAACAATTAATTTATTATGGCCTTTAGCTAACTGTTAGAACTTCTTTTGAACATTGGTCATTAACTCTTGTATAGTGTCATAAAATTATTCAATTAAAAGACCACTATAAGAAAATAAAAGACCTCCATCAGAATGCAAGCAGTGAACAAATTATTAAAATGAAAGACCACCAGCAGAGATCACGCAGAGTTCAGAGAGAGTACTGGAGACATTTTGCATTTAAGAAGATGTTGACACATTAAATAAGAAAAATCTACCATGCGCACATCACTGAACACTTTGTCAACCTTGGGATTTAAACAAGATTCTGGTCATAATAACATGATAATAATAACATCATAAAACAGCTTTTTTTTATAGGTAATAAAATAAAACAATCACCTGAGGATCTTTGCAATGATGTAAATATTGTCCTCTGACAAATGCTGATTGAAGATGTTTTTAAGTCCTTCCTTATGTAAGTCTATGTAAAAACATGCAAAATCTCTACATACAAACTTTGGATCAAGGGTTGCAGCCATCTTTGGCCCATGGGGACTTCAAATGCGCAAACGTGATAGACCAGGGGTTAGCGATCATTAATAATAATAAAGAACAAGGCCCTGTTTTATTAAAACATCTTATACCTTTTTACAAGTGCAAAACAAAACAACACCCCAAACCAAAATTTAAACCCATAACTCCATGCTAACAATAAAAAAGATGTCTATGTAAAACATGCAAAATCTTTATATACAAACTTTACAAAAATTAACAAAAAAAAACGCATTCAAACAATAAGAAAAAAGAAAAAAGAATAAAAATTTAAAAAAAGAAAAAAAAGGTTTACCTCCAGTGGGATTTGAACCCATGGCCCTAGCTTAGTCCAAAAAAAAAAGAAAGGTGTATTTCCTATTGCATGGTCTAAAAATTTAGGGTAGGTTGGTAGGCATTTTTTTTTTTTTTTTTTTTTTTTTTTTGGAGCAAGTTATTGTGAGATTCTACATGTATCTCATAAACCCCATACAAGTCGATGATACAACTTAAAGTTTCTCTGTGATGTTAGTTTACCTCGATATATTGTGATAAATCAGAACAAATTAAAAAAAATAATATTTTTTTCATAAAAAGTTTTAGGGTCGACCCCTTAAAAATAGGGTCGGTCAGGCCACCGGAAACACAGGTAATTTTTTTTTTGGTCTTAGTAATTCAAAGATTTTTCTATGGTTGCCATCTTGGATGTCACGTTTAACTTATTTTAACAAATTTGAAGAGTATCCCTATATAAGTGTATGTAAAACATGTGAACCCTGGGGTGGGGCCAAATGTGTTCCAGGATCACCATTTGAACAAGCTTGGTAGAGGACCATAAGCTTATAGTAAATTCAAAATATTAAACCTCTGGCTCTTGCAGTTTCAAAAGAAAATCTTTAGTATTTCCCTATACAAGTCTATGTAAAACATTTGACCCCTGGGGCGGGGCCAAATGTGACCCAAGGGTCATTATTTGAACAAACACAAAACATTATTTGAGCAAACACAAAACATTAAACCTCTAGCTCTTGCAGTTTCAGAGAAGATTTTTTAAGTTTTTCCCTATACAAATCTATGTAAATCATGTGATCCCTGGGGTGGGGCCAAATGTGATCCCACATTAGAGGACCATAAGCTTATAGTAACTGCAAAATATAAAACCTCTGGCTCTTGCAGTTTCAGAGAAGAAGACTCTTTTTTTTCCTATTTAAGTCTATGTAAAACTGTGACCGCCGGGGTGGGGCCAAATTTGACCCCTGGTCACTATTTGAACAAAATTACCATAAGCTGATGCTACATGTATTACATGAGAGCTCTGTGCAGTTTGGATTCAGAGAAGAAGATTTTTTAAAGTTTTTTCCTATATATTTAGTCTATGAAAAACATGCAAAATCTCAATATACAACCTTTGGACCCCAGAGCATGGCCATTTTTGACCCCAAGGACTTCATTTGAATAAATTTGATAGACTAGGCATTGGTGATCATTTTGAAGAAAAAAACTGTCGGAATCTGTCCAGAGGTTCTTGAGAAGAAGACCATATATGGTAATGGCAGCCATCTTGGATGTCGCGCTGACCTAATTTTAACAAATCTAAAAAGCATTCTTCTAAGGATCATCTAAGCGGTTTCTGAGGAGAAGTCGTTTGAAGCAAAAGTTAACGACGACGACAACAGACGGACGATGGACGAAGAGTAATCCCAACAGATCGGCTCAGGTGATCTAAAAACCCTTGAGCATTCCGCTCAGGTGATCTAAAAACAAACAACTATTTCATTGCAAATGGTAAATGTGCAAAATCAGCTGAACACATCACTAGCTGTTTCAAAGCACTGGGAATATGATCAGCAGAAAACCTTGCTGTTTCAAAGCATTGGAATTGCACTGTTGTTGATAGTCATCCAGCCACAACATAATCATCAGCATGACCAACATTGGATTTCTTTGTCTTCAAAATGGTCTGATTATGGATACTTTAATTAAGGCAACAAATCTGAAACCATAAATTTATAATCTGCTCATATTCATTGTTAAAACATCACAAACATGAATCAAGCTGTCGAAACAGTTAAATACCTGAAAATTATCGGCTTTGCAAAGTTTCAATACCTGTGTGACTGCAGTTGAGATTGCACAATGAGGCTTGAAATTTCTCTCGGCTGTTCAACAAAGGTACATAGAGACAAGACGGATGACAAAGGCTGATAAAAGTTTTAAAATCCTGCGAATGTCACCAGAACGGTGATTATTTATGACCCATTGTAGTTGCCATTGAAGGGGGTGGTGATGATGGCGATAGTGGCAGTAGTGGTGATGATGATGAAGATGATAATGATGATGTATGTATATATGTTTTGGGTTTAAAGCCTCAAATACTTCTCCCAGGAGAGGGCATTTACAGGTCAAAGCCTCCTAAAATATGCAGATGGTTAATTTATACCAGCATAGTATAGATATTCAATGGTATTGAATTGAACAAAACCTAATGAAAGGAATTTAAAGAAATCATAATCAAAATAATTTAAAAACATAAACTATGTATGGTCAACTATGGTTTTTAATATAAATAACCCACAAAAAGCAACTACTCTGAATAATTGCCCATTAATCTGCAACACTACCAGCCTTCCCTGTCACTTGTATTTGGGGGTTTAACATTGCATTTAACAATCTTTCATTCATGTCACCATGGTGTCTACTTGTAGCAGTGAGCTATTATGATGATAGAATGCTCAACTTTATAGTGCTGCCACACTGGAATACCACGCCGTAGACAGATGACATGATACCCACACCCAGCCACATTATACTGAAACCGGACCGACCATCCTAGAACTACCCTATGCTGAACGTCAAGCAAAGGGAGCTATACTAGTACCATAGTTATGAAGTCTATGCTATGATCCGGCTACGTTCCGGCTGGGGAACTCACGACCTCTCGCAGCGGTGGTAATAACGAATAGGAGGATAATGAGGAGGAGACTGATGACGAGGATAATGACGAGGAGGATGACGAGGAGGATGACGACAACAAAAAGGATGATAACGAAGACGACAATGAAGACGAGGGTCAAACATCAATTTATATTTCAAAGACTGAGTGTTAAAATCTATTAATATAGATACTTCTATTTTGAATTAATAATGAATGAAAGAATTAAGGGTTGTGCAATTTTTTGTCTTGAATTTAACTGTAGATGATTTCTGTCATTAAGCAGCTAAACTGACATGATCAAGAAACCACCGCAAAACAATTTTAAAGATTGACAATAAAATAAATTATGCTGCAGAAGGACAACGAGAGAGCTATTAAAATAGAACCTAATTCCATTTCAACGAAATTTCAGTTCTATTGATGACGTTTTCATCAAAAAAATGCTGCATAACTCTGCAGTAATGCCTCTGTTCATAAACTAATTAGCATGTCATCAAACACTATAGTCTACAGGGACTCATAAAAGACTGGAATCTCTCAAGTTTTATTGCCAATTAAAATTTCTTTTTTTTTAATTTTCATTCATCATGATTTTTTTAGACTTAAATGATTCAGCCAGTCCTATGAATATTTAACAAAGGTACAAAGAGACACATTTCAAAGTATTGCTATTGTATTTTTAAATTAATAGACCTGTAGTGTGGTAGACAAGGGAGGGAATCAAATTTAAAAAAAACCTGTCCAATCCCTTCAAGAGTTATGTAACATGTCTGTAAGGCACTTCTCACAAATGTAAAACAGTTTGGTTTCCCCCAAACCAGGTTGGGTTTCCCACAACCCGGGTTGGTTTTCCTACATCACAGCAACCCAGGGTGGTTTCCCACAACCCCTGTTGGTTTTCCCACTACCCAGGTTGGTTTTCTCATCTTTGGATTGTACATGAGGGTACAGATGTTGCGATCAGACATGTGGGTTTCCACGGACTCTACGGTTTCCTCTTTAACATAAATGTCTGGCTAAAGCAGTCAAACACACCTTAGTGTTTACCCCACTTTTTAAACTAATCAGATGGCTCAGTATTTCAAATACTGGCTACATTTATTTATGAAGAATTAACTACCAGTGCTCTTCACAGGTTAGAGCGTGACCTATATAGAGACTGTCGATACACCTATGGTAAACACAAAGCCAGATAGAGTCTGTAAAGAGAAATTTTCACCATCAAGAAACCGAAAGGGAGGGAGCGTAGCTTAATGGTGAAGATTTCGCTTCATAGCTTCTATCCTATACACGGAGAGTGAGTTTACTAGCTGTGTAGCTTTCTTTATAATCCATGTAAAATTAATGAAATTTATACATTTTTTATTTTGAATAATAAAGTTATAAGAAGTCAGTTTAATTTTTCTTAAGTTAGCACGTAACATCAAGCCGGCAGGTTTTTCGCGAAACGTGTTGCCATCTTTTAACGCTGCTTAAACTACGAGAAGTAAATTTGAAAGCAAAAAACATTATTTTATGATAATGTAGGGCAGACCGAACAGTATGCAAACAAAATAACTAGAAAAGGTACGTACCCCAGGTTTATCATGCGACTTTGCACGTGCTAGCTCACGCTGTAACCTGGACACAGACATCTTGATTTGTCGGGAAGCCTGCTTTTCCTCCGCCAGCTGACGGCTAAGGTCCTCAATCTTCCGTTCAAGTACATCCTGAAAATACCAGTTTAAAACTTAATAAAAGAATGTTTTTTAAACACTTAACAGCGTAGATCATATGGGGTTGGAAGGGGGCATAGTGATGAGCGAAACATGACAATATGGAGATGAAGCCGACTACTGGACATGAATATAGAGAATATCTTGCCTGATCGTATCTAGTTGTTTAGATTCGGCACGAAAAATATGAAGCCCGAGGCCGTACCTTTTATTTACCTTTTTTTCCCACTTTTTCCCCATTTCTTCTCGTTCAAAACTACCCAGATGTAATCAAAAGAGTTGCTGACGTCAGCAAAAGAAGTGCACCTGACGGGATAGGAACGTAACTGCCAAGATAAGGTTTTATCGCAGGCACCCTGTTTCTCGACAGAATTATGCAGATCGACATGATAAATCATGTTCTTGATCCCTATTCAACTCAAAACCAAGGTATTCAGTTTCTGGTTCCCATTTTCTTCTGTGTTGTGTCGATAGTTGGCTATTTTTTTTTGCCCTTGCGAATTAACCCTTAACCCCTATATATATATATATATATATACTGGACTGTCATTTCTTTGAATTAAGACCATTTCATTTATGTGACAAATGGGTGTTTTGGGGAAAATGATTGATCAGCAGCTGGACATTGTAAACCCTGATCAGTCTGCGAGTTATTCGCAGCCTGATCTGGGTTTACAATGGACGCAAAGGCTATTACAGTCGTGCTTCGCGGGTTAAGGGTTAAGTGAGACATACGATTTTCAAACGCCTATAAATATAATCAGAAAGCTAAAAACCATATCTGAAATTAGTTTCTATTTTAATCAGACTATCTGGCACAGTTATTATAGATCCAATTATCTGCGCATGCGAATCATTATAGATCGAAATATTCGTAACCAATCAAAAGCTGCGACAGCTTTCATCATTTTCTTTCATGCATCGGGACTTTCAGTGCATACTGCAGCAAAAAATAACAATATCTGACTTACATAATTTTACCACCTTTTTACGCCTTATTAACATGGAATCCTTAACTGGAATTTCTCCAACAGCTTGTTATAATTAATACATTGAGATATTTAGGGGCAACACACAACTATTGTAACTATAACTGTAGCATGGTCGGTGACATTTCCTTTGATGAATGCAGAGCATTAAATCGTTTAATTTAGGGTAACTAAAGGGACGTGGCTAAGCCGTACTACAACTACCGGATATTGGAATTTAGAGTACGGTCACTATGACGTCACAGTGTTACTAAGTACACCATGCTACAAAAAAGATAGAGTCTGTCTCAGCTCGTTGGTTATTTAAACACCTCGTTGGGCTACGCCCATCTCGGTGTTTAAATAAGCCAACTCGCTGAGACCAGACTCTATCTATTACAAAATGAACAATGTACAACAGTTTTGCAACCACCCTTCGATTAATACAGTTCAGTAACAGTTTCATTAAAACATCCAGATCACAGGTCACAGATTGTATAACAAAGACTGACCGAATTAAGTTCTGCATGACCGACATTATGAGTTGCGTTATATTTTTTTTAAACAAATGGCACTTTTCTGCCTGATAATTAAAGGGATGACCTAATTAATTTTGCTTTATTGGGCACTGACTGATAAAGCAGAAGCAATGCAAAATTCCACAATGTTTTTTGTATGCAGTATTTTTTCCCCTTAATATAAGTGGACCGAAAAACGGTACCATTCCCAATGGAAAAAAGTATGGGTTTTTTTCCAATTGGAGTTATTTGGAACAATTCTCAATCCAAAGTTTTTTTGTTTTTTTAAATATACATGTATATATTTGGAAAGATTCTTTAAACAGAAGCGGTAAACTCTATTCTTCCAGGTGACGGTGAGAATGTATACATGGTAATGTGTTACAAAACAATGCAAATTATCCCAAATGAATAGGTATTGGTACCGTTCCCAAAATGGTGAAAATAACTGCTGGTATGAAACATTATCTGAAATAATAAAATAAAGACAAAAACTATCTTGCATCGTCAACATCAAGCGTAGTCCAGCAACCCTCCTTCGGTAAACGGTTTCCAATTTATTTTTCAGGTCAACCTAATACCTAGTATATAAAATAAAATTCCTTCTAAACGTACCCAAATTTAATATTTTCAATTGTACGTATCGAACCGTGAAGTGATCAATTGTATTGAAAACCGGGTGACAATGTTTAAGGCGATTGCTTTTGATTACGACAGCTAATTATGAATGTAAAAACTGAAAGATGCAAATATTTTGGCCTTAAGTATATTTTATAAACCGTGCAAATCTTTTGGCCTTAAGTATAAATATAAATTATGCGTCATATATATTGATGATGTGTCCATTATACAGTAGTCAAAAGCCATAAAACAACTGTCACTGAAAGATGATCACATGTCCCGAAAAAAATAATCTTCGAAAAAACAATCTTCGAGCATATGACAATATGCTAATTATTATTTTCGACAAATAATATCATTCCTGCACGAGCAAAATATGCTACAAATTGCTAATACAATAAATTGACGAACAAAGAACAACATTCTTGGGATTTTCGCTCATTCGATCCATTTTTTTTAAGGAGACAGCTGTAAAACTGTTATATTGTTTTTATTGATTTGTTGTTAATAATACGATGGAATGTAGGGAATTTTGCTGTGACAATTTGTTTCCTTATAATTAGCCATAATTTCTTAGCGAAGAGGCGCCAAGGGACAACAGATGTCCGTCTGCCATGGAAATGACCTTATTGTGACCCTGTGCCGTGTGGGAATATTAATTAATACCGTATTGGTGCCCAGAAGTGGCCATGCCCATATAAGCACGTCCTTCATGCTTTCCAGTTTATAAGTACAATGTATATATATGAAAATCTCATTCAAATCATAATATCCTAATTACGCTTTGATACTCTCCGCTATAGGATCTGACAACACTGCCTTGGAGGTCATGTCAGATCAACCTTTCATCTAATCAATATTCATGAGAAGATCAACTAAATTCAACCAATGAAATTGCGCGTTTCATATGCATTTCAGATTACGTTGGAGTGAACTGAAGAAACGAAAATCCACATAAAACACATTGATCTAGACCCGAAAACACATAGATCTATATCTTCGTGTGTTATTGCTGTGGATTGCATGATAAATTCAAAGAAATGCACTAAATGGCATGTGTTACACCAATAATGCAAAGAAAATCATGGGTATTTTGAAAATATATATTTCACCGAAATTATTACAACATTACATATGTTCTAAATAGTAAGTCATTGTACATCTGGCCTGCTTAGCTCAGTTGAAAGCGAAGCCGACTGTTGACCCACGAGTTTAATTTTAGTGTGGGTTCAATCCCATGAATCGGTCTATTGAATTCCGCCAAACAATATTTTTTCTTTTTTTTTCAGTAAATATTCAATAATGGTGGTGTGTTGTGTTTGTCAGCGCAGTTATTTTGTGTTTTATAAGCTAAAAGTTACGGACATTGTCTCTTTCAATACCGAGCGTAGACTGCTCCACAGCATTTACTGAAACGCGACAAGTGCAGTGATGCAGTCTATACTGAGCAATTTTGTAGGCTGGCTAATCATTAGGTCAATCTGACCTAACCTCCAATGCAGTGTTGTCAGATCCTTAGTATCGTAGAGCATGGTAGTGGGATAAAGGGTCTGATTTTAATGAGATGGTATATGTGAATTCTTTATCGTCACTCAGTCAAAATCAAAATTCATAAAAACTCAAAGTATCGTTTTCAGGGTTGCTGAATCACGTGTTCTCTTTCATGCAAGGGATACTGTATTTCCCAAATAGTGGCGGCTGGGCACTGTGAAAATGATTAAGGGGGCGCTCTTATAAAAAATAATAATTTTTTTATTCAGGATACACAAGATCGAAAATGTATTAAGTTTTGTTTTTTTTGTTGATGGTTGGGTGAGGGCACTTCTATTAGGGGAAATACGGTAAGCATGATAAATACACTGATAAAAGGTCACGCAGCATTATGCATGTATGGGGTTTAACGTCACTTTAACAATCGTTCAGTCACATCACGAGGATGTCTACTTGTAGCAATGCTCAACTTTCTTGCTGCCATACTAGAATATATATAACTGCGCTGTAGACACATTACACCTAATCACATAACACCGATACTGGGCGATGGGGTGGTGGGCAGGGGATTTATTAAAGGGGTAGTGTTTAAGCAGAGGTATATGGTATTTGTGCATTACCTGTTTCTATCAAATTCCAACATGCTTTTTTTCTTCTCAATATTAATCACAATAATAGTGCATTGGTCTCTTTAATTGTTTTAAGTAACTATCATCATTCATTCTATAGGGTGGAATGCAGAGAATTTGCTGTGTCGTTGTAAATATTCCACATTTCTTGGCATGCACAAAGGAGCCATGGAAGGACAGATGTTCATGATCCCATGTAACCCCATTTTGATAGGGAATATTAATCTTAAGGGAAGGTTCTTTACAAAGATGATCAAACATTTTTTTTGAACACATTTTATTGATAAATTTAAAGGGACTGGAGGTCAGATTTGGATGTCGGTTTTTTTTACCCAGCCTTATCACCATGGTGAAACCATGTGACTTTTTGATAGAGTTCATAAGATTATGATTAACAATTATTCAAAATTTGTTTAAAGAAACTAACCTGCCAAATAACGGCAAAAATTACACTATAAAAACATTTATCAAAACTCTATCCAGGTGTTCAGGTCTTATAATAATGTATATGTGCCGATTAAAAATAGTTGTTTTTTTTCGTTTTTTTTTTAAAATACCCGTGACTGAATATGCGTAAAATGAATTATGAGTTTGTTTATATTGTGTCTATAGAGTTTAGATTCTGAAAATATTAAGTTACATATATTCATCATTGTCAGTAGGTTTGGAAACGGTGCACATGTTTTAAAATTTGGCTTTGTTGACGGGATAGCTACTTTAATTGAATCTGTAAATATTTTCATAATTTAGTTTTTCCCCATTTTTCCCCCATCCCCAATCGCTACCCTCCTTCTCCATAAGTTTTCCTTAACACTTCTTATAACTAAACAAACTCTTCATTTATTTCTTCGTAGAAAGACCTTTTCCGATCACTTTTTGCGTAAGGAACTTGCCCTTCACTCTTTGTTCTCTCATGGAAACCTAAGTTATCACCTTGGTTTGATAATATTAAACCGACAGATCACAAGATGCTGGTAATTATTTAATAAAATTATTTAATAAAAATTATTATTAATTTATGAAATTGAAGCACGCAATTTTATTATCTAAGGATGGTTTTCTTAAGTGCATGATGACAACCATAAAGTCTCCAGATTGCCCACAGGCCCTTTAAAGCAACATTTCGAAACTGAATGTATTCATACAGTACTTTTTTATAAAGAAATTCCAATAAGTTAAGAATTCCATTCTTCTAAAAAATCACCATATTTAATTAGGATAGGGGAACCATCATGACAACAGGGGAACCATCATGACAACAGGGGAACCATCATGACAACTGTATTTTCTAAAGAAATTTCAGTAAGTACAACATTCCATTCTTTTCAAAATCATTATTTACAAAAATGCATTCTTATCACCATATTTTTATGGTGAAATATAGAGATTAATAATTCAGTTTTTCCCCCATCTTTCCCCCATCCCCTACCCATACCCTCCTTCTCCATAATATTTGATTAGGAGAAGGGAACTATTATGACAACAGATGGCAATTCAATCTTTTAACAATATGACCCGCTCTGGAAACAGTAGCAATATATAACAGTCACCGAAAAAAGAGATGTTGCAATTTTTAAAAGTGAACTCTTAGTCTGATTACCTATCTCACATGGATAAACTCATGATGGATTCTTTTTCTTGCATATCATTGACATTATGTGCGTTGATATATCGACGTCGCCAATTACTAATGTTTGAATATTGTTTTAATTGTTGCGCGTAAATTTTATCTCGACCCTAGAGTCAGATGGAAATATCTAGCCTAGGTAAAACGACAGATATCCTTGTTCGGTATGCAAGAAAAAAATAGCCGGAAATAGACGTGTTTAGAATGTAATAAATAGTTTATTCAACTGTGGCACATGTTATACAAAAACTGCCTTCAGACCATGTGCTCATTTGGAGAAAAAAGAAACATGCCCGCTTGTGAATTATTCACCAGTGGTCAAATAAGGATCTACATGCAGTGTTACTTTGTGGAGACCATGCAGACATGTGGAGACAAGTCTATAATAAACGGTGAAAAATTCGAAGTTACTTAAAATTAAAAATATATGAAGATACCTTAAAAGTGAAATAAATGAACTTACCTAAAAAGTGAAACAGATGCAACTCCCTAAAACCATGCGAAATCCAATAAAGTAATGTCTTTAACTAATGACTTCAAAACATATAAATCAATTTTCTTAACACCCTTCATTATGTCCCAAAACTAACCCATCTAACTCTCCGTCCCCTTCCCCCACACTTCATTTTTATGACAGATCATAGAAATACAAATCTTTTAAATTATATATATAATTAAATAGTTAATTTATACAACTGACTTGTTATGATTTGAATATGAAAGAAATAAAAAATTATATTTACCACAATTTCCTCCATGCTCCGTCTCTCATGCTAATACTCCCCTCGTTAATGTATCCAAATTAATGAATGCTTTAAAAATGTCAACTCATATACAGAATGGTTAACAAATGCTAAAATTATACTCCATCTCAAATAAACAAAAGGTCACTTCAACTCTTAATTACAGCTGGTACAGAATATCTAATGAAGTCTCGGTTCATTTCTCCATAAGTAATTGCTCAAAAAACACTTATTTCATTGTTATAGTTAGTTTATTAACCCTTCAGCAGGTATATTATTATTCCTCTTGAATTTCAATATTTCCCCTTTGACATCCACCTTAAATTCGGTTTCAAATGAAACTCTCCATAAAGTTATGCAATTTACGACTGCTCATTTCAATTTAATACCGCCGACTTTCCGCAATCAGCTGTGTGAACAAATGCAGGAGCTGTATATAGAAATCAATGAGTCGATTATTTCAAACTTAAATACGTACCCCGATTGAAATTAAACCTGTAATAGATTGGAAATTTTCCAATTAAACTAACAGATTTGCAGATTATGATATACTAAATGACATTTCAGTCTGGCGATCAATGCTACGCTACACCAGGGACAACATCTGATCGTCAAATACGTCGAAAAACAACATGCACTTTTTCCGCATATTAAATGCATTTATGAATATGTCTTTGACATCTATGTATACATTCACACCCAATTTAACTTAAAATCAAGCATATTAATTTTAACTATCCCATTATTATTTCAGATTATCAACCTAGATTATCAATTATTTCTTAAAATGTATTATTATCTTACAGGTATATCTTTACATTAATGCTCAAAAGGAATAAGGGGACAATAACCCAGCATTGATTGTTTATGGTTCACACTCTTAATTTCAAAACTGATATGATTCAAATGAGCCCACCTACATGTACCCTGTAAATGATCGCGGTTAATTGAATTCTGTTCAATCTAATTTTTCAAACGATTATAATGTATATTTTTGGCAATTTTTTAAACCCTTAGCCCGCTATGAATGTATAATGTTTCTCTAAATTCAGACCAATCCATTTATGTCAAAAAGGGGTGTTTTATAGAAATGACTGATGAGCAGAAAGACATTGTAAACCCTGATTAGCCTGCGAGTTACTGATGAGCAGCCGGACATTGTAAACCCTGATTAAACCCTGATCAGCCTGCGAGTTATGAGCAGCCAGACATTGTAACCCTGATAAGCCTCGCAGGCTGATCAGGGTTTACAATGTCTGGCTGTTCATCAGTCATTTCTGTCGAGTTACTCGCAGGCTGATTTAGGTTTACAATGGACGCAAAGGCTGTTGTAGTCACCCTTAGCAGGCTACGGGTTAAGTAGAGTTTTATTGAACACTTGTGCAAATATCGGACAAAAATGATTAGTAACCACTGCCACTTTACTCGTGATGATAAAATTCATCATGATGATGGTTATATTGGAGATAAAATTGACAGTGAAGATGATGATGATGATGAAGATGTGATAATGATGATGATGATATGGTGATGATGATGGTGATGATGATGATGATGATGATGATGGTGATGATGATGATATGGTGATGATGATGATGATGATGGTGATGATGATGATGGTGATGATGATGATGATGATGACGATATGGTGATAATGATCAATGATAATGATGATGATGAGACGGAGACGACGACGATGATAAAATGAACTATGTTGACATCCTAACTAAAAAACATTTTAAATCATTCAACCGTTTGTGTAAACACTGCAATACAGATTTCGTGCTTTTGAGAAATGCCAAAACTTAAGGAGTTTACTTAAACACTCTGTCATATCACCTGTCAACCGCAAGGTCTCGAAGACAAGAGGACAAGTCGGAAACTAGTCTCCGATCAATGAGACCTTGGCAGGTACTTATCTTCTGTACTATGATTACAACATTTGATACAGTAATCATGCCAGTCGGGTATTTATTAACAAGACAAGTAGGAAATTACGCTTTACTAAGTTGATTCAATATATTAAATTTAGGCTGAATATAATGTGAATTTGCTAAAGATTTTGTTCAACAATTTGTTTTTAAAAGTTTAAAACCCCTAATTATACTACAATCTGTGACCTGTCTGCTGGAAAATGCATAACATATAATATTGTATATAGTCAACCATAAGTGATGTAGATTTTTTTTTGATTTTTTTTTTAATTCAGCATGCTAATTAAAATTATTCGTAAAATCCTGGGCTCTGTTTTATGAAACACCCTACGATAATTTTGATCGTATGTCAAAATAAAATACCTTCTACCATTTTCCTTAAAAGCATATGAAGCAAGCAATGAAAATATTGCATAAACAATATACGTGTTAGATAGTTTAAAAGAAAATTGTTTTATCTGTGTAACGTAACATATAGCAATAAATTTAATAATTTCATTTACGACCTAAGATGTTTCATAAAATGGGCCGTTGTTTTTTACTCTGAGGGACTTTTTAACCTGAAACTCCATGGACTACCATTTCCAATTAAGCTAAAACCTTTTTTTGAAGAAACTAGTATTTTTATCGGGGTTAGAAGAGGATGAGCAAACAATGACAATATTATGGAGATGATTACTGAAAATGCTGATCATATATTCTCAATCCCTGTTTAACTAAAAAACAAACAATTCTTTTTCCAGTTGCCATTGAGGGATTTCTACCTCCTGTAGCGAATCACAGTAAGCTATTCCTTTGGCCAAATATCCATCTTTACATTCATTAATGCAGGATTATAATTTATTCGTCTTGAAATACAGCCTTTGAAGTGCAATAAAGCCATGAGTCTCAATCGGGTAACCTTACCCGGCAGATCCAGATAGATAAGGCCCATTGTCTCTGTCAGTGTCATCCTAGTGTCTCTATGTCAGACAAGATAATAGTCAGCGCCGAATGATAAATGTAATTAGTGACAAGGGTAGATAACTCTTTACGTGGGAGTAATGATGCATGACTTAATATCAAACTTGCCAAAATAAAGTAGACCAATAATTAGCTGAATTTGTAATTACAGGTGGTTATTATTATCCCCACGCCAAAGGCGGAGGGTTATTAATTTGACGTTGTCCGTCCGTCCTTCCATCCATCCGTCCGTCCGTCCACAGCCATATCTTCATACCTGCAGGTTGGATTTTCATTACACTTGGTAATAATGTTTATCCTGATAGTGGGATGAATCGCCCCAGTAACACCGGAGTTAATTATTGCCTTTTAATCAATAAAATTTGCTTAATTCTGTCCGTCCACAGCCATATCTTGATAACCGCTTGTTTGATTTTCATTTAACTTGATTATAATGTTTATCCCAATAGTGGGATGTGTCAAACTTGGTTTGAGTGTTTATATTAACGAGTGTTTGATTTGTTTTAAAGCTAGCCAAACTTGAGCCAAATACATCCCTCCCCCTATGTCTTGGTAATTGAAGACACTTTATAAAAAACTAGTTTGATACTGCCATATCTGACACACAATCCTTCTATCCCACCCACCCCGATCACCCCATCCCTCCCCACCATGGTCACCATATAGCCAGTAGAGCCTCTTGGGCCTCTTGTTTGATTTTCATGAAACTTAAAATGTTTATCCCAATAGTGGGATTTGACTCGGCAAATTTATTTCAAAATCGTCCTAATATATATTTATTGCCCTTAAATTGATAAAAATTGCTTATTAAAGGGTCTTTCATTAATAAATTTAACAATTGATGATGAATGTTAATACAGACCCAGTTGCGTTCAAGTACACCAAATAAATGCAGAACGAAAGCAGAACAAATGCTGAACGAACAATAAATGAACGCAGAATGAACGCAGAACGAACGCACAAAAAATTAACGATGAATGCATTTTTTAAAACGCTAAATGCTGAAAACGAACGAAACAAATGCAAATGCATTTCGCTGTTTCAGATAACTTTTGGTATCATCCTGTTGAGTTGATATTTAAAATCTCGATTTAAATGAAGAGCGTTTTACGGTAGTTTAATATAAGAATTACGCTGTGTAAATGGTGTTTTTAGAACCGCTGAAAAATGATTACACATTTAAAAAAAAAATTACTGATTCAAAATGGGAAATATTTTATTTATAGAATAGCACAAACTTTAAATTATTTCTATATAAAACTAAAATAATGTTGATAAAAACAGCCGGTATCATGTATCATGTGCACCCCCAAATAATGTCAAAAAGAACACCCATTCTTGAATATGATCTCATAGACATAAGTCCCCGACTCGTGATAAAACTTGCATGGCTAGATAATCATGCGTAATTTAACCTTGAGAGATGTTGCGATTGATAAATGCTGAACAAACACAAATGCATTTGCTCTGTTGG
The DNA here is from genome assembly GCA_037043455.1 of Cyrtodaria siliqua. Taxonomy (NCBI): domain Eukaryota; kingdom Metazoa; phylum Mollusca; class Bivalvia; order Adapedonta; family Hiatellidae; genus Cyrtodaria; species Cyrtodaria siliqua. The sequence goes on along the minus strand of JAWPHD010005432.1, from coordinate 37,271 downwards.
TGCATTTAAACGCACACATTCTGTTGCGTTCATTCCGTGCATTTAAATGAAGGCATACTTTCATTTATAAACACTGAATGCATCCAAGAACGCAAATGATTCGCATTTTAAAAAATGAAATGCAAATGGAACGCAAACGAAACTCAAACGGAATGCGTTTTTGGGGTATTGAATGCAACTGTGTCTGCATAACTTGAAACAAGTATTTGTTATAACAAAACAAACTAATTGGTGTGTCACTCAAAGGTCAAGGTCACATTTAAAAGTCAATGCCTTAAAATGGTACTTTTTTTTCTTTAAATGCTTGTTATTATTATTTTAATAATGAAAATGATCTTCTATTTAAAATATTTAAAGAAATACATCCTATAAACAAGAAGTCCATAACCTTGAAACGCTCTCCCAAAGATCTCAACAGCTAGATCTGGGAACAGAATCTGTTTGTCATTATTTAAGGCGAAGTGTTTGTGAATCATTGAACAATATAAGCTTTTTTGTGGTCATGTTTGGAGGAGGCATGTTTGAAGTCCAAGCATCCCTTACAGTTATCAGAGTAAATACATTTAATTTTCAATATTTGTCAGAACGAAAATCATTTTTGTAACAAGGGTAAGATTCCTGGAAGTTTCATGAAAATCCATCATGTAGTTTCAGAATTGAATGTTGTTTAACGGCTCATCAACACAGTATAGGTTATTTAGAGCCGCCCCAGAGAGAGGGGAAGGATACATAGGAATCCGGGAACCTGCCCTACTCTTATTATCGAATAGATTCCTATGGTTCTTTAACGTGCTCGGAGGATAGACCGATACATGGGACCGCCCGGTTTACGTCCCCATCCGACAGACGAGGCTAAGGGAAAGTGTCTTGCCCAAGAACACACCGACGGAACTCAGTGGCACCACGGAGGATTGAACCCGGGGCCTCCGGTTACAAATCCGCCGCGTTACCGACTGCGCCACGCCAGCCCTCTTGTAGTTTCAGAGGAGCAGTCTTCACAAGTTTTTCCTATATAACTTTATGTAAACAAAGATGGCCATTGCGGTGGCCATGTTTGACATCGAACTGAAATACATTTTGGTTAGAACCAACTACATGTCATGTCAGTCATTTTGTTACGGATTCCAAATCAATATCACTTATGTTTTTTGAGAAGCCACAAAAATCCTTTTTTAGGTGTAACACGCCCATTGATTGTTGCATTGAGTTGTGTGTGCATTGAGTTGTGTGTGAATTAAAATTTAAATGCCATATTGTCATTCATATCTAGGCCCAAATTAAAAATGAATAACTTACATTCTCATCACAAATGACACATATGCTGCCAAAAAATCCACAGAAAAAAGGGGGTTATGTATCTTCTAAGAAAGAACTTGTCTCATGAATGAATGGTCCTTTAAAAACATAAACACTGAGATGCCATAATATTGTATTCTTACACTCATTTCCATATAATCAAAATAAAATAAAAACTCACAATTTTAACATGACAATGCTTGACAATGTAACAAATAGATTAATAATGTGATATAAACCAAAAATAGCACTTTAAATTAGTGAAAATGCCTTTTTTTACAAAAAGAAATGAGAATTATTTATTGACGCCATTATGCGACTACCTCAGGCCGACACTTCCTGTGTTGCAATGGGTGTGCTACACCTTTAGACGTGGTGGCCATCTTGAATTTCCGGCCGACCTGAATTTAATCTAGAATCAACTAGAGCAAGAGCAATATTCCTGTGAAATTTCGTGAAAATCCGTAGAGTAGTTTCAGAGGAGTAGTCACCACAAGTTTTCCTATATAACTCTATGTAAGCAAAAAAGGCCACTGGCAGCAATTTTTGTCATCAAATCGAAATGAGTTTTGTTTAGGACCAACTACATGTCATGTAAGTCATTTTAGAAATGTTCCAAATAAATACCACTTACGGTTTTTGAAAAGTAGTCGCCACAAAATTGTATTTTTAAAATCTATTTTTAGCCGTGGTGGCCATCTTGAATTTCTGGCAGATCTGATTTTTTGCTAGGATTAACTAGACATCAAGAGCAACATTCCTTTGAAGTTTCATGGAAATCTGTCAAGCAGTTTCAGAGGAGTAGTCGCTACAAGTTTTAACTATATAACTCTATGTAAAAAAAGATGGCCACTGACAGCCATGTTTAACGTTGAATCAAAATGATTTTCGACAAGGACCAACTTCATGTCATGCTGATCATTTTAGAAAGAGTCCCATAATCAATATCACTTACAATTTTCAAGAAGTAGTCACTACAAACTTTTTTAAGAATTTATTTTTAGCTTTGGAGGCCATCTTGAATTTTCGGGCAGACCTGAATGTTTGCTGGGATCAACTAGACATTATGGGCAACATTCCTGTAAAGTTCATGAAAATCCGTCCAGAAGTTTCAGAGGAATAGTCGCTACAAGTTTTTACTATATAATTCTATATAAACAAAGACGGCCGCTGGCAGCCATATTTAAGGTCGAATCAAAATAATTTTCGACAAGTACCAACATCAGGTCATGCTGATCATTTCAGAAAAAGTCTCATATTAATATCACATGATGTTTCCAAAGAGTAGTCGCTACAAACTCGTTTTTTTTAAATCTATTTTTAGCTTTGGTGGCCATCTTGGATAAGCCATCTACATAATTTTTTGCTAGGATCAATTAGACATTATGGGCAACATTCCTGTATAGTTTCATCAAAATCCATCCAGTAGTTTCAGAGGAGTATTGCTACAAAAAAGGTTTACGGACAGACATACGGACGGACGGATGCTGCACCATGGCATAAGCTCTGCTGACCTGTGATCAGTAGAGCTAAAAATATAATTATATATTACTTAACGAAGTAACAAAACCTGTTTTTGCACTGGCAAAAAATTATTAGTTATGAGCGATTTTATGATAATCCAAATAATCTGTGCAAAGACTTTCCTGTATCTTACTCCAACCTGGATACAGGTAATTAATATCAAGGGAGTTTACTATTTCATAAGAATTAAACTCTGACACTTACTTCTGTAAGTATTAACACCAAATTTTATAATCAACAGCTTATTCAAACGTTACAGGGCGAGTGTAATCAATGCCATGGTTCTCTAACAGCCTTTTAAATACTATGTTATAATAATAATCCATAATTCGGACATTCCAGGGCGAGTGTTATGACTAATCAGGCTTACTGACTATGGCCGTTCCTCCTAACCAAGTGGGAAGGATTTAACACGAATTAACGAAAGAAGGATAAAAAATTATGTCAGCGTCACCTGGATTAATCCCAACTCAGGTCATTATTGGTCATTATTATCATGTTTTTATAGCATTCTGGCTTGTAAGCCCAGTCTGGAGAGCATCGAAATAGTAGTCTGAGTGTACTGGGTTCGAGCCTCAGTCAGACTGCATAATTTTTTAGACCCGTGACATTTGGCGCCAAACAAAATTTGGGCCCAATGAGAACTGCCTCGGTCAGCATCGGAACGGTAATTCAATTTAGCATTACGTGGTCCGAGTATTAACTTTCATACCCCATCCAACCCCTTCTACAAGAAGTGAAAACAGGCTTGGCTGGTGTATGAAATAAAAAGTTTGCATATTGTAAAATTAAAACATTTAATAGGTAATTTTAAACAGGTTATCACATTTTTTCAGTAAAATATGTTTTTAAACAATTGTCGAAATATCCGTTATAAAATCCTGCTACTATAATTTTTATAAGCTTTCCCATCGCTTAATGGAACTAAGGCTGGACCACATAATGGGCACCCTATATAATTTCTGAAAGTAGCTCTATAATAAACTTGTGACTGTGCAACAACAATTCCATTCATTCAATCTTTTTTAGAAATATATTTCCAGAAAGACTTATTTCCCATTACGGACACTTGGCACCTGCAACAGGCAACATGGTTATAGTGTCGTACACTGGGGTCTTTCAAATTGTAATCCGGGTTTGATTCCAGGTCATTTTAATGTGAGTTGGCACAGAGGTGACATATTATTTCACTGGACTCTTGAGATTCCCTGGATTCCCCGCTTTCCTCCTACATCAAGACCGGGTCATCCTCTCCATCCAGAGTGATGTGTATAAGCTGTGTTGGTTGTTTTCGGATTTCAAATCAAATGGGTCACACTGCTCTTTAACGGATATCAAAATACATGATCCCATGATAAAGTTATAGATTTACTTAAAATTGTACTTTGGCTCTTGTCAATCAAGAGTTACCCGAAATGACACAGTAATCCCTAGGTGTCAGCAAGCCATTTATGTCCTTTGACACAATGATCCCAAACTTGAGTGCCTGTTTATGTAGTGTATTTTCCCTAAAAAGACTAATAACAGCCCATCGTCTAATAGTATGCCGTAACCTTCCCTCCCCCCCGCCCCCAATAAATGCCCCCGAAGTGGTTTTGACCTTTGACCTCTAAGTGTGACCTTGACCTTAGAGCCACGGACCTGTATTTTGCACGCGACACGTCGTCTTGTCGTGGTGAGCACTTGTGCCAAGTTATTTTAAAATCCGTCCATGAATGTCGGAGTTATTAACAGGACACGAAAGCACTTCTTTTTTACATTTGACCTGTGTGACCTTGACCTTGGAGCCACGGACCTAGTTTGGCGTGCGACATGTCGTCTTGTTGTGGTGAGCACTTGTGCCAAGTTATTTGAAAATCCATCCAGGAATGTCAGAGTTAATGACCGGACATGATTGTATGGACGTTAGGACGGACCAACTGACGGACTGACTGACAGATGGTGCGACTAGTATATGCCGACTTCGTGGGCATAAAAATATTGCAATTATAATAATAAAATTAATAAATAAAATAAATAAATATAAATAAAACAAGAGGTCAATGACCTTGAAGCTATACTGATAGATTTTGATAGCTAGATCAGCATTCCTGTTTCATAAAAATCTGTCAAGTAGTTTCAGAGGAGTATTCGCTACAAGTTGAAGTTTTTACTATATAACTCTAGGTAAACAAAGATGGCCACTGGCAGACATGTTTAATGTCGAATCAAAATACTTTTCGACAAGGATAAACATCTTGTCATGCTGATCATTTCAGAAAAAGTCCCATATCAATATCACTTACAGTTTTCAAGAAGTATTCGCTACAAACTTGTTTTTAAAAATCTATTTTTAGCTGTGGTGGCCGTCTTGAATTTCTGGCCGACCTAAAATTTTGCTAGGATCAATTAGACATCAAGAGCAACATTCCTGTAAAGATTCATGAAAATCCGCCAAGTAGTTTCAGAGGAGTAGTCGCTACAAGTTTTTACTATATAACTCTATGTAAACAAAGATGGCCACTGGCAGCCATGTTTAACGTTGAATCAAAAAGACTTTTGACAAGGACCAACATCATGTCATATTGATCGTTTTAGAAAAAGTCCCATATCAATATCACTTATAGTTTTCAAGAAGTAGTCGCTACAAACTTGTATTTTAAAAATCTAATTTTAGCTTTGGCGGCCATCTTGGATTTTACATCAACATGAATATTTGCTAGGATCAACTAGACTTCATGGGCAACATTTCTGTAAAGTTTCATGAATATCCATCCAGTAGTTTCAGAGGAGTAGTTGCTACAAATAAAAGTTTACAGACAGACGGACGGACAGACGACGGACGCCGCACCACAGCATAAGCTCTGCTGATCTCTGATCAGTCGAGCTAAAAATTAATAATAAAATATCTTCAAAATTCAATTTCGTATCCAAAAATTCACCTCCCCAACCCCCACCCCTAACGCAAAAAAAAAAATCAATAAAAAAAGTACAGCAACCCCTTGACATTTTGCATAGCGCCCAGGCACGTGCTTCTCTTAGTGGAAATATGGTAGGCTTTATTCACCATAAACAACAGTTGGTGACAACTGACTGCCTATACCAAAATCTATCAGACATCAAACAATTCATCAAAACTATGGTGTGTATAAATCGGATGTATAGATGTAAGTGCAGACAATGTCTCAGTTTTATTAACACTCTATCAAACAGTAAGCATCACACAAAGTATTGGCTAATTCCCTTTAATGCCAATGATAGACCCCCTGGGTTCGGAACTTCCATTGCAAGTATAAAACAGTCTGACAGACACATTTTACAGTCTATCATATTCAGATAAAACTTATCAACGGTCCCCACATTCTATAAAACTCACCAAAACTTGCGCACACAGTCACACAAACAAGATGATGCACTCGATGTATATGGCGCTTGGTTATTTCAAACTATTATGAAATATTGCTCACACTATTTCCCCAGAATTTTTGTTCCTTTTGGTCAATGTTGTAGGACTAGCTTCCAGACTTATCGGCTAAAACTTGCTGATTATAAGAATTTGTTTCTGTTTCATTTTTCTCAAATGTTTAGCATTTCTTGACAAGAAATGCAACAAGAGGTCAATGACCTTGAAGCTCTACTGGCAGGTTCTGAAAGCAAGATCAGCATTCCTGTGAAGTTTCATGAAAATCCTTCAAGTAGTTTCAGAGGAGTAATCTCTACAATTATTTACTATATAACTCTATGTAAACTGCCAGCCATGTTTAATGTCAAATCAAAATGATTTTCGACAAGGATCAATACTATGTCATGCTGATCATTTTAGAAAAAGTCCCATATTAATATATCACTTACAGTTTTCAAGAAGTAGTCGAGATAAACTTTTTTTTTTTAAATCTATTTTTAGCCATGGTGGCCATCTTGAATTTCCGGCGGACCTGAAATTTTTCTAGGCCGAACTAGATACAAAATTCCTGTGAAGTTTCATGAAAATCCGTCATGTAGTTTCAGAGGAGTAGTCGCTACAAGTTTTTTCTATATAACTCTATGTAAACAAAGAGGGTAGCTGACAGCCATGTTTAACGTCAAATCAAAACAATTTTCGGCAAGGACCAACATCATGTCATGCTGATCATTTTAGAAAAAGTCCCACATCAATATCACTTACAGTTTTCAAAAAGTAGTCGCCACAAATTTGTATTTTAAAAATCTATTTTTAGCTTTGACGGCCATCGTGGATTTCACATCAACATGAATTTTTGTTAGGATCAACTAGACTTCATGGGCAACATTTCTGTAAAGTTTCATGAAAATCCATCATGTAGTTTCAGAGGAGTAGTCGCTACAAAAAAAATAATTACAGATGGACGGAGGGATGATGGACACCGCACCACGGCATAAGCTCTGCTGATCTTTGATCAGTAGAGCTACATAGTGGTAGTCCATGAAATTGCAAATATAAGTTTGCACAAAACTCATATCCTTCAAGTCACTAATGGTGTTGATAATGGTCAAAATTAAATTCAAATGTTATTTCAAAACCCCTCAGCCTTATCAGACATGATGTCTACACTGTCAATTTACACCATTACTTTAATGGCAGAAGGCTAATTTGATCTTACTGACTACCTAGAATGATTTAAAATTCAACTTTGAACCAATCCTTTAAAGACAAGCTGAAGGGTAATATGATTATAGGCTTATTTTGTTGACTATATAGGTCAAAGAGCTGGATTGAGATATGTGATCTCTGATTTATGAAATTACAAAGAGCTGGACAGAGATATGTGATATCTGAGCTGGATTGAGATATGTGATTTCTGATTTATGAAATTACAAAGAGCTGGATTGAGATAAGTGATCTCTGATTTATGAAATTACAAACTCTAATTTATGAAATTACAAAGAGCTGGACAGAGATATGTGATATCTGAGCTGGATTGAGATAAGTGATCTCTGATTTATGAAATTACAAACTCTAATTTATGAAATTACAAAGAGGTGGATTGAGATATATGATCTCTGAGCTGGATTGAGATAAGTGATCTCTGAATTATGCAATTACAAACTCTAAGTTATGAAATTACAAAGAGCTGGATTGAGATATATGATCTCTGAGCTGGATTGAGATAAGTGATCTCTGATTTATGAAATTACAAACTCTGATTTATGAAATTACAAGGAACTGGATTGAGATATGTGATCTCTGATTTATGAAATAATAAAGCAAGAGTCATCATAAACCTTCGGGTAAAGTAGTTTTTCATGCTGACAGAAAGTATCAACAAACTATTATAAAGATCTCAGTTTCTGATGAAACTGGGTTTTAATACACATAACAGCCATTTCGAGACTGGTACCAGCCCACAAGCCTGAGAATGGTACCAACCTGCCAGTGCAACACTGGCTCCAAAGTCTGAAACAGGTACCAGTTCTCCAGTCCGACACTGGTACCAGCCCACCACTCTGAGACTGGCAGTATTTAGGCAGGTCTGGTGTTACTTTCAGCATGCAGTTTTGTAAGAATACTTCAAAAATTATTACAATAAGAACAGCTAGGTTAACATTTTGACAGCAGATCAGTTACTGCAACCCTGGATAGACAGTTTTTTTTCCCGGAAGTAACAGGGAAATAAACAAAAGCAGGGCACTAGTCAGCTTTTGGGGGACTAGGGCCAGGGAACTCAGGAAGGGTAATTTTGCGTTGTTTTCATATCAAAGGGGAATTTCTAAGAAACACAAATTAGTGTATTATTTAAATGGCACCAAGAATGTACCATTCCAAATTACAAAAAGTATGCTGTTTTCCTGTATTGGAGTTTAAATCTTTCCTAATACTTTTGGGTTTTTTTTTGTTGTTTTTTGTTGCTTTTTTAAAGAGGGAAATTTTTCAGAGGAAAAGGGGAAAAATATTTACTTTTAGGGTAGCGGAATGGGGCCGAATGTCGGCCCTGAAAAGGGAAGTTAAACTCCGTAAGCTTTAACACTTTTGTTCTGATCCTGTTTGTATAATTATAAGTTTGTAAAAATGTTATTGTATATAATATATGAATTAAATATTGTTTAAAGCAAACTAACAAACAGATAAAGACTGTATACGTTCTTATGTTTACGACTGTTGATGAGTAAGAAAATGTCACATTATTATTCATATTATGCAGGCTAATTACACAGACATATTGCATTTCTCTCGAGTCGATACCACATTCTCAAAGGAATGGATGGCAACAGATTGTTAATATGTCATTCTGTTTACAACTTGGGGGAAGGCAAAACAAACATGACCTCTTCAGAACCCAGAAGACCAATTATTAATGCTCAATAGATCCGCCGTGGCCGGGATGGTAAAGACGCTGCGTTTGAAACATTCTCTGAATGGTGACCTCTCACCCCTGCGGGTCTGACTGGGAGCTTGATTTGTAAGTGGCACGAGGTATACAGTACTGGTTCTACCCAGGAAAAGTTTGGGGGTTTGCCTCCACCACAAAACAAAACAAAACATCATATATAGCCTAGAATGTGCTGAAAATGATGAAAAAACACGATTAAACCAACTAAGACTGAAAAGTCTGTCAGTTAATAATGAGTTAGTTAACAAGCCATTAAAAAACAATTAAATTCACTGTTTCAAGCTTTATATAAAATAGACTGTATACCCACATTGAAACACTCCCCCACACTAATAAACGCCTACCCACCCCCATCCACTTCCCCATTAACTAAAGAAAACAAACTCACCATTTCAGTAAGGTCATGGCACTATGAGTTACAATTATTAATTTTATATAAGTTAAAGCAGTATTAAGCAAATTAAGAGGTATAATATGTTTGTTTTTTAATGCAGAGCATATTTACTAACAATTTAATATTTTGTTTATACATAATTACAAATGTGGGTTTCTTGTTAAAATGGCCTCATATAAACACGCTCCCTGCCTCCCCACAACCCTCCTCCCAAATTGTAAAATGCATGGCCCCTGGGGACATTAAACACCCAAGGTGGGGGGTGGGCAGTAGGAGAACATACAGTATTTTGAATCTCTTCAGTGTTTACATGCTCTTGCCTATCTACACTGACCGACTAGGGGAATTTCCGCTATGTATTGTATATACTGCACACTTAATTGCACATAATATTCCAAAGAAATCCGAAGATGTTTTGTAAAAAGAAAAAGTTGCAGTTAATTAGAGAAAGGACACAACTGTGATGTTGTAGATGTTTTAATCACACCACTCTGTAACAAGACTTCATAAATGTTGAAGTTGCTCTTTGAAAAACTGAGCCAGTTCAGTACTGTATTTAAAGTAAATAGTTTGCAAAATTTTGCATCCTGAGTTTGCTCATATGCTTGAGCCAAACGTGTACTCTGTCAATAATGAAACTTTGAAGGAATAATATATTTGCTGTATTATTAGTTGTTTTAGTATTTTTTCCAAAAGGAAAGGTCTTACGTAGCCATGTACCATTCCATTAAAAGCAGCATATTGTACATTCAATATATAGCGTAAATTCCCGTGTTGCTTTTTTTTGAAGTCGTTCAGTGTAAAGTAGACAGCTTTTCTTCACTCAGAAAACAAGTCTCTATTACCAACATAAAGAGTTACCAGTATTTGAAGGCACGTATCAATGTCAGGTAAAGTGATCCTAATTCAAGTACAGATCAATGTCAACACTTAAATTCAAATAAATCTTCAAAATACTCAAATTAATTCTTTTTAATCACAAAACAGCGTTATTTAAGTTTTTGATTTATCGTTGACTGTTCGTTGTTTACCTTGAAGTTTACATTTCACTGTAACCCTGGCAACCAGAGACTTAATGGAACTATTTCTGTAACAGCTACTTACGAATGGATGAACGACAAACATTTGTAAATATATAAAAGTAAAAACGTGATACAATAATTTTGCCCTTGTTATATGTCTTTGTTATCCCACAATGTTTCTTCTACTTAAAACAAGAGGGACAAGATGGCCCTATATCGATCACCTGAGTACTGGCCCATCATCGAACTTCTTCGAAATCTCATGGTCATATATACAATCTCTGCAAGTTTGGTTAAGATTGTTCATGAAATGTGGCCTCTGTTGTGTAAACAACATTGATATAAAGACACTGACAAAGTTTGGTAAAGATCAAAAACAAAATGAAGGTGTTAGAGTGTAACCACTGGGGCATGGCCAAATGTGAGCCCAGGGCTACATGTAATATATGAGAGCTAGCTGTGTGCCTTGTGGTTTCAGAGAAGATTTTTTAAAGTTTTTCCCTATACAATGTAAAACTGTGTGACCCCCGAGGCACTGGCCAAATGTGACCCAGGGTCACCATTTGAACAAACTTGGTGGAGAACCATAAGCTTATAGGAAATGCAAAATATTAAACCTCTGGCTCTTGCAGTTTCAGAGAAGAAGATTTTTTAAAGTTTTTCCCTATACAAGTCTATGTAAAACTGTGTCCCCCGAGGCAGGGCCAAATGTGACCCCAGGGTCACCATTTGAACAAACTTGGTAAAGGATCTATGTAAAACATGTGACTCCTGGGGCGGGGCCAAATGCATTCCCAGGGTCACCATTTGAAAAAACTTGGTAAAGGACCATAATCTTATAGTAAATACAAAATATTAAACCTCCGGCTCCTCTAGTTTCAGAGAAGAAGACTTTTTAATTTTTTCCTATATAACTCTATGTAAAACTGTGAACCCCGGGGCGTGGCCAAATTAGACCCCAAGGTCACCATTTGAACAAACTTGGTAGAGGGCCATAAGCTTATAGCAAATGCAAAATATTAAACCTCTGGCTCAAGCAGTTTCAGAGAAGATGTTTTAGGTTTTTCCCTATACAAGTCTATGTAAAACATGGGACTCCTTGGGTGGGGCCAAATGTGACCCCAGCGTCATTTGAAATACATAGTAAATACAAAATATTAAACCTCTGGCTCTTGTAGTTTCAGAGAAGAAGACTTTTTTTGTGTTTTTGTATAAGTCTATGTAAAACTGTGATCCCCGGGGCGGGGCCAAATTAGACCCCAACGTCACCATTTGAACAAACTTAGTAGAGGACAATACGCTGATGCTACATGTAATACATGAAAGCTCTGTGCCTTGTGGTTTCAGAGAAGAAGAGTTTTTTTAAAGTTTTTTCCTATATAAGTCTATGAAAAACATGCAAAGTCTCAATATACCCCAGGGCATGGTCATTTTTGACTCCGGGGACTTCATTTGAACAAACTTAAAAGAAAAACTGTCAAAATCAGTCCAGCGGTTCTTGAGAAGAAGATTTTTTAAGGTTTAGACCATATATGGTAATGGTGGCCATCTTGAATGTCTCGCTGATCTATTAACTTTAACAAATTTAAAAAGCATTCATCTAAGGATCATCCATTTGAAGTTTGGTCAAAATTGGTCAAGCGGTTTCTGAGGAGTAGTTGTTTGAAGCAAAAGTTAACGACGACAGACGACGGACGAAGAGTGATCCCAATAGAGTCCAGTGCTGCAGATGGGGTCATTTGTACTAGGTGCTACAAGAAGGTACCCTGGGTACATTATGTATACATCACTCTATCCATGTTGAGCCTCATTGTCTTCCCCCAGTCTGACAATGATACAGAGAAAGGTGGCAACTGTCTTGAACAGAGCTAGGCTTTAGGGTAAGCAAGAAACCTGCAACTATACTCAGTTGCAAAAGAAACTGGACACTTCGAAAATTTTACTTAACACCCATTCCTCTTTATCAAGCGACAGTCCCTTAATGATTTGACCTATTGAAAAAACAAATGACAGCATGATATTGGCAATGCAATGATAAAAACACTGGTACCAAACACGGCATATTCATTTTGGAATTTGTTAACTTAATTCTAAAAAAACTTACATAATTATAATACAATATGAGGTACAATTAAATCTGAACAAAACTCAGTGTACACTTTCTTTTGCAACTGAGTATAGTTTGATATAATCATATCACGCTAATTATGGGTACTGGGTACCGTTCGGTAGTACCTGGTACAATTACGAGCCTAGCTTGGCAAGCACCATTTTTATTTTCAGTGACATTTCAACTGTAGTAGTGTCAAATATAAGTTACTGAGTAATGACATTTTAACTGCAGCAGTCAAAGTCAAATATTTTAAACTTTTATGAAGGTATGATAAATATCTGAGGTACATAATCTGCCAGACAAGAAAGCATTACACTATGGGGTACATACTTTGCCAGACAAATTAGGTTACATTTTGAGGTACAACATTTGCCAGACAAGACAAAGTTAAACTCTGAGGTACATAGTTTGCCAGACAAGACAAGGTCACACTGTGAGGTACATAACTTGCCAGACAAGACAAAGTTACACTCTGAGGTACATGGTTTGCCAGACGAGACAAGGTCACACAGTGAGGTACATAACTTGCCATACAAGACAAAGTTAAACTATTAGGTACATTACTTGCCAGACAAGACATAGTTACACTATGAAGTACATAACTTGCCAGACAAAACAATGTTACAAATAAGAGGAACAACATTTGCCAGACAAGACAGTCACACCATAAGGTACATAACTTGTCAGAAAAGACAAAGTTACACTATGAGGTTCATAATTTGCTAGACAAGACATAGTTACACTTTGAAGTACATATTTTGCCAGACAAGACAAACTTGCACTGTGAAGTACATAACTTGCTTGACAAGACAAAGTTACAATATGAGGTACATAACTTGCCTGACAAGACAAAGTTACAAAATGAGGTCAATAATTTGCCAGAAGACAAAGTTACACTACAAAGTACATAATTTACAGAAAAGACAAATAATACTATGAGGTTCATAATTTGCCAGACAAGACATAGTTACACGATAAAGTACATATTTTAACCAGACAAGACAAACTTACACTGTGCGGTACATAACTTGCCAGACAAGACACAGTTACAATATGAGGTACATAACTTGCCTAAGACAAAGTTACAATATGAGGTACATAACTTGCCTAAGACAAAGTTACAATATGAGGTACATAACTTGCCTGACAAGATACAGTTACAACATGAGGTACATAACTTGCCTGACAAGATACAGTTACAACATGAGGTACATAACTTGCCTGACAAAATACAGTTACAATATGAGGTACATAACTTGCCTAAGACAAAGTTACAATATGAGGTACATAACTTGCCTGACAAGATACAGTTACAACATGAGGTACATATCTTGCCTGACAAGATACAGTTACAATATGAGGTACATAACTTGCCTAAGACAAATTTACAATATGAGGTACATAACTTGCCTGACAAGATACAGTTACAATATGAGGTACATAACTTGCCTAAGACAAAGTTACAATATGAGGTACATAACTTGCCTGACAATATACAGTTACAATATGAGGTACATAACTTGCCTAAGACAAAGTTACAACATGAGGTACATAACTTGCCTGACAAGATACAGTTACAATATGAGGTACATAACTAGCCTGTCAATACAGTTACAAGATGAGGTACATAACTAGCATGTCAATACAGTTACAACATGAGGTACATAACTAGCCTGTCAATACAGTTACAACATGAGGTACACAACTAGCCTGTCAATACAGTTACAACATGAGGTACACAACTAGCCTGTCAATACAGTTACAACATGAGGTACATAGCCTGCCTGTCAATACAGTTACAACATGAGGTACACAACTAGCCTGTCAATACAGTTACAACATGAGGTACACAACTAGCCTGTCAATACAGTTACAATATGAGGTACATAACTTGCCTGACAAGACAAAGTTACAATATGAGGTACATAATTTGCCTCTTATTTTAACAAAACAATGTGATTTGCCTGCCCTAACTGCCTCAGCTGCTAATCTTGTTTACCAACCTTTCATCTAAGATTAAACATGGGACTAAAGTACATCTGTTTTTGGTAATGTCCATTAGAAATAAATCTATTATCATGAAATCTGATATAATGTTATGTCATTATGCAACAGCTTCATGACTGATCATAACAACGAAAATGCAAGGGTACACTGTGACCCCTCTTATGCTCATTCAGGGACACTATTCCTTCCAAAAACTAATTTGAAAAAGGCATACATTTTTTTCTTCGCAAAAGTTCTATTTTCAATGATTTTACACAAAACCTTGCTCTCAGCTATCAAAATACTCCTTCTTTAATCATAATATATATATACAGGCATCCGTGGCTGAGTGGTTGAAGTCACTTGCCTTCACCGCTGTGGGTTCGATCTCTCATGGGCCTCATAATGAATCTTTTATGTGAGGAAGCTATCCAGCTGACTTGCGAAACATCTGTGGTGCCTCAGCCCTTGCATGAAAATTGCCCGGCCACCAATGGAAACTATATTTCAGCAACGTCTGTCATTCAAAAATTACCACCCCTCAGAAATAAGATTTTTACAAAACTTATAGTAAAACTTACAAATTCAGGTTTTTAAACTGACTTATTAAATATCGCCCCCAGACAGGCAAGATTGACGGGATTTGCGATGAAATAAAATCCTTGATTTTAATTTGTCCAATATCTTTCAACATATGAACATTTATAAAAGTGATTTTCGACTATCATCAATTACGTGGTCTGAGTATTAACTTTCATACCCCATCCAACCCCTTCTCCAAGAAGTGAAATGCGTACGCAGTTGGCCGGAGTATGAAATAAAACCTTAATTTTGGCTTAACAAGTTTACATATTGTAAAATACAAACATTTAATAGGTAATTTTAAAAAGGTTATCGCATTTTTTTCAGTACAAAATGTGTTTAAACGTGCTTTATCGTCAAAATATCCGTTATAAAATCCTGTTAAATAAATATAAGCTTAAAATTTTCCAACGCTTAATGGAATTAAGGCGGGACCATGTAATGAGTGTCAGTAATTATGTGGGTGGTAAGGGTGGGTGAAGTATGCTATATGATATCACTAGATATATGGATAAGCTAAGTGGCTAAAAACTTCACAACATTTGATACGGCCAATTATTATTGGTTTAAAGTATTAATTTTTCCCAATAATTCTACAGTTCAAACTTTACAAAATGTACAAGATACAAAATATGAAGAAGGATTAGAATGCAAATATATGGTGGCATATTTCTGAAATGAGATTTATCGTTATTTTTTACGATAATGTTTCTTTTTCTCTTTAATTATCAACAATTTTATCTAACAAAACTTGCTGCGATACTGCCCTCTTCTGCCATCACATTAGTACAATAGTTAACGCGGTAAGAAAATATCTTAAATAAATTTTGCTTTCGTAATAATTATGACTATTTATCAGAAAATTCACGTTACTATCGCGTAAATATTTATAGTTAACTCAATAACATTATTTATCGCGAAACCAGAACTATCATGATCAGTAGTATCGTGGAATTTAACAAGATAACTGCATGCAGAGAGATTTTTGTGAAAATTCAATTGCTATCTCGAAGAAAGCATGATACGGGTATCGCGATAATTCTCTAGAAACCTGAATCATGATGGCAGAAGTGGGCATTAGCGTGGCATTTAACACAATATTTTATCTTAAAACTTGTATAAGATTTTCGTGAAAATTCATTATTATTTCGAAAAATACATGGTACTATCTCGAAATAATTATCATAATTATCTAGCTATCTTGTGGCAGAAATATGCCACCATAGAAAATGCATAATACTAGAGCATCTCTCAAGTTATTTAGTAAATTACAAATTACATATACCGTATTTTCCTTAACAAGATTGTCCCCCCACACCCTCAAACCACCCCCAACACGAACGAATGAATGAATGAAAAATTCAATACATTTTCAATCTAATTGTATCTCTTTTTTTTCAAAGAATAGGGCCACTGCAGATCCCTTTGGAGGGGTAGGCAGAGGGGTAGAATCCCCCCAAATTCATGTTCATTTTAGCATTTTTTGTTCATGTTTATTAAAGGTCTTCATCATGATCCCTGCATCGTTTCAGGTGCCATCTCGCTCACATCAAAAGAGCAGTGGCAGAAAAACAATAAACGTGGCTCCAGCGTATTAAATGGAGTTTCTAGGATAGAATTTGCAGCAACTCTGCAGTTCAGGGTGAGAAGGTTCTAGGCCCATTTTCCATATTTTATCTCGATGTACATGGAGGATGAGCCTGGCATGTTCATGCCTGTTAGGCGCCATATAACCTTTCATGAGTTGGTGCGCCTTAAAACCCAATTCAATTCAATTTTCTTTTTTTCTTTTTACATTTTATAAGACCGCCCCCTTTGCATTTTGCATAGCCCTGGCACTGCTATTAAGGGAAATATGTGATATAGTTATTAAATGTTATGTATCCAACTGTGATAGCAAATTCAGTTTTAAAGAAAAAAATATGTGGGGAAAAGAAAGAAAGAAAATATATAAAACTGTCAGCTGGAGTACTGGGTCCATATTCATACAGCATCCTAATTTAAGTCAGTTTATCAATTTTTTTAAACTGTTTAAACCCGTTTCTATCGTTTTAAGACATCTTCTTTATATTTTAATAATGCTATGGATTAATAAACCCAACAGCTAAACATTTACCTTAAAATAGATGCTCTGAGTGTTGCTGAGAGGTTTATTTTAATAAGGACATGTGAAAATACGTAAACATTTAAATTTGGCTTAAGTAATATTTTCTACTTAAGTTGCTTTATGAATATGGGCCCTGGTATTTACTTCATAACAAAGTATAATGTATAAGGAAAAGGTCATATCTGACACGAAAGGGTGCGATCATAATAAGTAGACCTGCAGAAAATCAATTTTAACAAATTCATTAGTTTTTTTTTCTTCATTTAATAAATATGATTTATATTATCTTGAGAAATTACGAAAAAATCATACTTAAAATAAACCTAAAATATATTACTTTTCACTATGCAAAATGCAAAGGACAGGCGCTGTTACAAAAAAACAAAATACATTTGGGTTATAAAAAAGATCGAAAACTTATTGAATTTCACTTTCTTTCTTTTTTTGATTGTTTGATACAAAGGATCTGCTTTTGTTTTTTAATAAGGTGGGGCCTCAGTTTCACAGCAAGATTTCACGCTTCTTGCAATGCTATTGAAGTATAATGTGTCGATCAGAGGCATCAGGCATCGCTACATCACCCAAGAAGAACACTTTTGCATGTCTGAATCAAAACTTAACATTTAATCATCTTCTGTGACAGAAACCATTTTACAGACCTGTAAAATACAACATGATCTCATCCAATAATACTGTTTATAGTTTTTAACCAAAAATATTCTATTTGTAATTTTTACTGTAAACCCTTAATCCATAACCCTGACTAAGCACGACTATAATAGCCTTTGCTAGTAACTCGCAGGCTGATCAGGGCTTACAATGTCCGGCTGCCGTTTTCCCCTAAATACCCCTTTGTCACATAAATGGAATGGCCTTAATTCAAAGAAAGATCAGTCCAATATATATAATGTAGCGGATTATAACAATTAATAAATTCCAACTGAAAGATACAAATAATACAGAGAAGAAATATCAACTTCTATTTAAGGCATGAATTTGAATATGTACATACTGACCCAACGTCAATGTTAACATAATACTTTTGTGAAGCCTCTATATACTATTTAACGCTCGATGAATTTTCGAAACGTTACCCAAATTACATCAATGGGGACCACCTATACAATTTCGGGCACACTTAACAAAAAATATAAATCGGCTGTATCGGGAAAGTATTGCTTTGAAACATTTCACCAGTGATTTTACGATATAAATTATTCCGCGCATCTAGTGAACCACGTCTCTAAATGGTTGCATAAACAAAGTGCGGCTTAAATATCAATCGCCGAGGTGAAATTTTCTGAATAGGAAGTTCACAATGTGGGAATGTTTCGATGTAAGATGGCGATAACTGCTTCACGGATTGAGGATGTTACACCGCAAGATTGTGATAAATATCTGACACTGACTGACAGCAAAATGCATGATAATGGCTACATGAATCGTCTTTTTAAAAAAAAAATCCAATTTTCCAATACTATCTAATTGAGCGATTAAACATAATGCCTTCAATTCAGCGTATTTACAATGGTCTACGAAAAGCAAATTTAGCCTGTGATTTAAGAAGTTTAAATCGTGAAGCAGACGTTGACGATATCATGTAAAGTTATGCAGTTCTTTTATAATTCTGCAATTATTTCGAAATAAAATCAGCTAAAAGTAGCAAAAATGGGATATAATCTTTGCAGATCCAGCACATGCAGCCACTTATGTATAATTAATTTTAAGGTACATTGGCAAAATACAAGGTCTTGTTTTCGTATGTGCACTGTAAAATGATTGCCAACTAACTTGCTGTAGCAATTTAATGACCTACGCAAATTTTAAGACTGGAGAAACTGAACTTGTTATAATGCTGCACTTAAAAATTATTGATTTTTTATTTTTTGGAATGTTTATTAAACTGCATCAAAATTGGCCAAATTGCTTTGTTCAGTTGGTAATTACACTTATAACATTTCTATTCAGTGTTTTTTGTTTGGCTGCTTTTACAGTTTTATATTCCCAATGCCAAAGCATAATTTTTTTTCACAATTTTCAGAAAAAAAATCCCAAATTGAAAGAAACAAGTAAAAGAAATTAAAAAATTATGTAGCAAAAGTGTGACAATTTAAGTACTGAGTGCTCATCTTTGCCAACTTGTTTATTAATTCAATAATAAAATAGAGGTTGTTTTAGTAAAAACAGATGACTTCCCCACTGGGGAAATGGCCATAAATCTGCAAAAATCATTTCACTGGAACACGACTAGGCTTAGCAATGATCATCTCTACCAAGTTTCGTTGAAATCCGGCCAGGGGATCAAAAGAACTAGTCCGTCAAAGTTTGTATATGAAAACCATTAAAAGGCCATAACTCCGCCAAAAATCATTCAACCAGAACAGGTGACGATATGCACAACTAGGCTGGGAACTGATCATCAGAACATGGTGACGATATGCGCAAACAGGCTTGTACTGATCATCCATGCCAAGTTTCTTTGAAATCCAGCCAAGGGTTCAGGAGAACTAGTCCGGACAAAGTTTGTGCATTAAAACCTTTCAAGAGCCATAACTCTGCCAAAAATCATTCAGCCGGAACACGGCAACGATATGATATGCACAACTAGGCTTGGTACTGATCATCCTTGCCAAAGTTCACTGAAATCCAGCCAGAGGTTCCGGAGAACTAAGTTTGTGACATTATAGTACAAACGACAGCGAGACAGACGACAGGCTGATGACAGACAATAGACAGCACAACAAAATATGTCTCCCCTCCACAAACTAGACTGAGGGAGACATAATGAGCGCCCTATTTGTATTATTCTGATGCATTCCCTTGACATTGCAGAGTGAACAAACAAGCATCTATCTCACAAATGTAATCTCGTAGATATATTATCATCAACAAAATAACAACTGCAATTTTGCATTTAATAAATATATGAACATCTGTGCAAATAAAGAAATAAATTAAACCTATTTATCAACTAACTACAATTTTTTTTTTTATAAAAATTATAATATACGTGCAAAAGCCTCCAAACTTAGAGGTGATCAACGAATGCTTAAATCAACAAAATCAAATGAAGTTCATTCTAACACTCAGGTACCCGTCTCTTTAATAGATACGCACAAATACAAACGAAAACATTTCGCAAAAGGACTCGCTTATTAAAATGAATGAAAATATTTTATTACCCTACCTGGCATCATTTAAACATGGACGAATTAAACATTTTAATCGTATCGGAAATACCGGTATATCTTTATACAATTAACACATTTTCTTTTCAGGCACTTATTTATACAATCATATTTACATAAACCTATCAACCATAACAAACTGCTGACACAGTAAAACTATTGATACACTTGCTTCATTTGAAGTTTCACCACGGAACAAGAGCAGGGGCGTAGCCAGACCCTTTTGGAGAATACGCCCTGGGGGAGGGTGCGGGAGGGGGTGTCGCCCTCCTTCTGGTGGGGGTCCTGGGAAAATTTTGAAATTTGAGTGCAATTTAGGAGGTTTGTGGCTTCATTTAAGCGAGATTTTGGAGGCTTTCGCCTCCATTCATTAAGTGTGTTTTTAAAAGTAGTGCCTCACCCCCTACCCCCCTTCAATTTTTATTGCTGATTTTAAAAAATAAGCTTTTTTTTTTTTTCTCACATTCAATTTTCTAGAGTATGCCCGGGCATAGAGGAGTATGCCTGGCTACGTCCCTGAAGAGTCACCACACAATATTGCCATTTCTCCAGTTAGCGGCTCGGCAAAATAAAGGAGGAAACTAACAGTCATTTCCTACTAATCATTACAGAAAATATGTTAATTTTAAACTATCACACCTATTTATAAATATATAATAATTATGATAGAAAATCTCGTCTCCACAGCTTGCACTTAGTGGCTTCTCAAGAAATAAAATAACGACATCATTTGATGGAAGGTGATTGGTCATTCCACAAAGGAAAGATCAAGCTCTAAGAATATAAATATTAAATTTTCATTCTTTTAACCAAAGAGCATTGGTAAAATGTCCGTCAAAGAAATTAGAAGATTTGTTCACTAGCCCAAAGTATTATATAATCATTTGGACTATTACAAATTTCATAAGCCCGACTATATAAAATTTCTACATTTTTACTAGCCCAAACTAATATTTACTAGATGTTCACCTTCGGGCTAGTGCTAATTTCGACCACTGTAATGGACAGAGGTTCCGACCTGCAGTCAGGAGGTCGTGGGTTAGAGTCCCCTGGCAGGCTTCAGACCTGCAATCTGGAGGTCGAGGGTTAGAGTCCCCTGGCAGCATCATACCAAAGACTTTAAACATTACAGTAGTTACTTGTAATAACCCATTAAAAAAATGGTGCAGTCGGTAGCGCGGCGGATTTTCCTTAGCCTCGTCCGTTGGACGGGGACGTAAACCGGGCGGTCCCGTGTATCATCCGAGCACGTTAAAGAACCATAGGAATCTATTCGATAATAAGAGTAGGGCAGGTTCCCGGATTCCTATGTATCCTTCCCCTCTCTCTCGGGCGGCTCTAAATAACCTGTACTGTGTTGATGAGCCGTTAAACAACATTCAATTCAATCCATTAATAATGGGCACTGGTAGCTCGATTTGTGAGGAAGTGTTGATTCTTACGAATGGGGGAGGTGTACGGTACTGGTTCTACCCAGGAAAAGTTGGTGGTCTGCCTGCACCACAAAAAAATCGACCGTCATATATAACCTTACGTGTTGAAAATGATGTAAAATACCGTACAAACAAAACAAAGTACTATGTCTGTTCGCCTTAGTGTCAGAAAAAAGTGACTGGGTTGGGTATCAGGTACTACGGTGTGGTATTCGAGTGTGGCAGCAGTGTAGACCCTAGATAGATACATTACACTATATACACAATCACTCATAAGTCCAGACTCTATTGTGCCTATACCAGTGGGCGTCCTATTGGTTAAAATATAGCATAGGGACTATAAACCTTAGAACTACGCACACATGCACGCACGCACACACTCTCAATATTTGTTACAGCCTTTAAGATGGAAGACTTGAGGAAAAACTAGTTTCAAGTGTACCTTTATACTAGAACGTGTGAATATTCGTTCTTTCCAGCGCGACATTAGACTGCATTTATATGTGAAAATGCACCTCACCTTAAGATCTTTAGCTGCCGATGAGATTCCATATTTTGGTAATGCCGCCGTCCCAAACCGCATCGGTAATCCACCATTATTTTGTTTCCTCGATTTATCAGGTCTGTAACTCATCTTCTACACGCATTCTACAGAAGTCTCTTACTTAGCCAATCAAATCAATTAACAAACATTTTTTCACCACCAAAATAAATCCAGACTTCTGTCATTCATGCAGTGGACCGACCAACTGTGTATTCACAATTTTCATGGTTCAGACATCTCTGGGTGGAGATCGAAGGATAAAGAAGGGATTCGTCTGTGGGTCATTACCAATTTTACATCCAATATCTAAAAATAAAAATAGAGGAACTATTTTCTAACATTTCTATTGATGAAAGATTAAACTTCACGTAATCATAATCACACCTATTTGTTAACTATGGCAGAATTTATTTGTTAACTAAATTTTATTTGTTATCTAACTCTGGATGTAACTAATCCTGGAAGAATTTATTTGTTAACTAACTGTGGAAGAATTTATTTGTTAACTAACTCTGAAAAAATTTATTTTGTTAACTAACTGTGGAAGAATCTATTTATTAAACTCTGAAAGAATTTATTTGCTAATTAACTGTGAAAGAATTTATTTGTTATTAATTAACTTTGAAAGAATTTATTTGTTAACTGTGAAAGAATTATTTGTTAACTAACTCTGGAAGAATAAATGTTTTTCTTAACTAACTTGAAGAATTTATTTGTTAACGTATAACGTCGGAAGAATTTATTTGTTAACTAACTCTGGGAGAATTTATTTTATAACTGTGAAAGGAAATCGTTTAAAATGAGCCCAATATAACATTTTAGTCATGGAGATTTTTACCAACCTGAAATTCATACAAGCACTTGACACATATTTACAAACAGACAGTTTGATAAATATTCTGAATTGAATTTTATCAATGATTTCACCCACTGAAAATAAAAGTTGAAATTGCGCAATGAGCCTTAATCCCTCAAATCCCTTCGACAAATAAATCAAGTCACCTGGATAACTGTTTATCCAATATGATAACATATTATAAAATCTTTTACAATAGGAATTATTAGCTAGGTGTTGGAATCATTTCCGTTTCATCTTCCAAGTGTGTATATATAGATATATACTAAACAAAAAAGTTTAGCACCACTTTTTAGTGACATAAGATTAAACATATTAAAACTAATATATTTGTTTGAAGATATTAGAAATGCTATGTAAGGATGCAAGTTTCAAAA
Source organism: Cyrtodaria siliqua (assembly GCA_037043455.1). Taxonomy (NCBI): domain Eukaryota; kingdom Metazoa; phylum Mollusca; class Bivalvia; order Adapedonta; family Hiatellidae; genus Cyrtodaria; species Cyrtodaria siliqua. The sequence continues at coordinate 13,523 of JAWPHD010005432.1, read as the reverse complement.
AATTGTGTCATTTTACTATTTTCTGAAGGAAGTATCGGAATTACCTTCCATATATTAAAACAACTTATTTCATTATACAAATGTATTACTTTTGAATTTGTATTACTACAAAAAAAAATTAATGTTTGCCATTGACAAGACTTGCCCATTCTGTCATTGTTTAAAACACGCTGAAATGTGTTCACTAACGATTTTCGGTAACCTATAAAAGTATGTTCCCATCACATTTGCTTTATTTTTATCACCGACTTAAAGTCTTTGTTTAAAATTACTTTGTAGCATTATTATTGGTCATATGTGTCATTTAATCATTGACCCCGAACATACACGGCTTTGTATCTCGTCTATGGAAATGACATGCATTTTATGTGCTAAATTTATTTTGCTCAGTCTATAATATGATAGCAAATTATAGAGCCCAATGCGACTGATATTGCGGCTATTTATTGAGGTGTGAACTTTATTTATTTAAGTCCTGCAATGTGGTTTTGTGAGACTCTATCTCAAAGAATAACGCCTGGGGATTGTAGCGTTTTAATCAGTTACGTCAAGTAATGATGTCTTTGTGGTTTTGCGAATTTTGCCTACCTGAGCTCGTATCGTAGAACTGCAGAGGTGTTTTACTAATATTATGTAACTGTGGGGATTGTGGTTTTGATATTTAAATACAGAAGTAATAGCAAATCTTCAATTCAATTTTCTCATTTAATGCTGACAAATGTGGGCAGCTCAAGTTAATATGCAAGTGGGATTGTTAAAGCTATGTAGTTTATGACCTCTATCAGTATAGGGTGTATATCAATAAGTAGTTTTTTTATAAGAGTTAATTCTTTGTCGATATAAGTGTTTGCGGTAGTGTGGTAGAGTATCCGCCTCCCACTACTGCGATCTGAGTTTGAACTCTGCTGAGGTCAGGGGCGTAGCTGGCCTTTTTGAAGCTGCCGGCTCGCTTAATTTCTGAGCACTGTAGGGGGGTCTGGGTACTCCCCCAGAAAAAAATTGATAAATAGAGTGTTACTGGCTTAATCTGGTGCATTTTTGAGATGCATTTAAAATGCTAAAACATACATGTTTTTGCTTAATTTTAATTAGACACACATACAACTATCAATTTCTTTTTGCTTATCATTACCCGGATGTTCCCTTCCACCTCGCAGTTTTTATTGCAGATTTGGCATTTTCAAAATGTTCGTTTCTCAGAATAATCTGCAGGCCTGGGCCTGCTGTGCCTTAGTGCAGCTATGCCACTGAAGGCTACTGATATGTCCTCGACCAGTTATTAAAGATGCATGGATTCAAGCCCGCTTTTGCCAAACAAAAAAACAGTCTATCAAGAATTGAATGTTGTTTAACAGCTCATCAACACAGTATAGATTGTTTAGAGTCGCCCCAGAGAGAGGGGAAGGATACACAGGAATCCGGGAACCATGCCCTACTCTTATTATCGAATAGATTCCTATGGTTCTTTAACATGCTCGGAGGATAGACCGATACACGGGACCGCCAGGTTTACGTCCCCATGGGACGGATGAGGCTAAGGGAAAGTGTCTTGCCTAAGAACACACCGACGAAACTTAGTGGCACCATGGAGGATTGAACCCGGGTCCTCTGGTCACAAATCAGCCATGCTACCGACTGCGCCACGCTAGACAGATCCAGTCCGAAGGCATTAGATACTTGAAACAAAAAACTTTGCCATGGTCATTATTACAAGCACAATACATGAGTTACAAGATTTTATTAACCAAAGGGCCCTCGAGGGACAGCTGATGTTACATGAAGGGGATACATCATGCTGGCTGGCTTTTTGTGGGGTTCTAGGCATCCGACCTAAAATTTACAAATAATATTATTTTCTATTCTGAAGTGCCAAAACATAACGAGTGCATGAGCCTACAAATTAGACCCCTTAATATTTACATGGAAATTCATTCTGCACAGTATTAAAATATATGCTATCCTAGGTTATGCACCAAGGTTACTTAAAGCAATTTGCGACCGATATGTCATTCAAAGACTATGAGAAGTCAACGTTTAGACCTGAACAATTGAACTGAACTGGATGTTATAGTCGCGCCAACAGGTATTACTAAATGTGGATTATATAGCACCATCAATGTATTTAAACGCATCATATGGTTGAAGAACAAAGACCATTACGTGGTCCGAGTATTAACTTTCATACCCCATCCAAAAAAAAAGAAGCGAAAACTGAGTTGGCTGGAGTATGAAATAACCTTATAACCTTAATTTCGGCTTAAAACGTTTGCATAATGCAAAATTAAAACATTGAATAGGTAATTTAAACAGGTTATCACATTTTCTTCATTAAATAATGTTTTTATTGTCGAAATATCCATTATATAATCGGATTGCTAATATAAGCTTTCCCATCACTTAATGAAATTAAGTAGGGACCACGCAATGAAACTTAGATTAACTTTTATTTAATTATATGCTTGCAGGTTCAAAGTCAAAATAATAAATCGAGGTGCAAATTACGTTTGATAACTATTTATAAACTGCCATAATTTATGTCCTTTTAAAAATGTACAACTACTTTTTTGCAACAATAAAACTTGCCAAAATTGGCATTTATCCCTTTAAAAATATATAATTACTTCTTAACAACAATGTAATTTGCCAAAATCGCCATGTGTTCCTTTAAAAATATTTAACTTCTTTTTCACAACAATGTAACTTGCCATAATTGCCATTTGTCCCTTTAAAAACATATAATTATTTGTTTACAACAATGTTACTTGCCAAAATAGCCATGTGTCCCTTTAAATATAGAATGATAACTACTTTTTTTCAACACTGTAAGTTGCCATAATTGCCATGTGTCCTTTTAAAAACATATAACTTACTACTTTTTCACAACAATGTAACTGGCCAAAATAGCCACGTGTCCCTTTAAAAATGTATAAATACTTTTTCATAACAATGTAACTTGCCAAAATAGCCACGTGTCCCTTTAAGCATATATAATTACTTTTCACAACAATATAACTTGCCAAAATCGCCATGTGTCCCTTTAAAATATAATTACTTTTCACAACAATATATAACTTGCCAAAATCGCCATGTGTGCCTTTAAAAATATACAACTAGTCACAACAATGTAACTTGACAATAGTCTTGTTTTAGATCAAGATTCACTCATAAAATCACTACACCCAGTATTCAATTATTGTATTTTGACACCTGTCACAATATTGATTGTTTAAAATGAACAATAAGTTAGGTATACCTGTTATATCATTTTCAATTTCACATATATTGGTGAGTTGATAAATGAAAACAGAATTCATATAAAAAGGGAGATTATGAGCACAATTATGGGAGGCTGGTACTAAATATGGCGAATTAATATATACCTCCAGCACGGAAGGTATTAAACATACATACTCTGCAATCGTATTCCTTTTCATACACTTTGTGTACACGCCTAATCATTAATACTAGTAGAAGGTCCCCATAAGTGGAATTCTGCACCCAGTGTTGTATAATTACCTAAAAGAACCCTTTGGATGATCGATTCTACCTATATTTATGATGCCCGTGCGTGTGAAGCATGCCTCGGACCCAAAGGATTCTTTTAAAGGGTCAACTCTGTTCGATACGGTTAATAAGGTGGGAAATATAAAATCATACATAGGCTGTTTTCACAACAAGATCAACAATAAATAACTTCTTTCAGAAAATTTTGAGCATTTTTTTTGTTTTTAAGTTCTGTACACTATACAATATATATATATACTGAAAGGAAAAAGAAACGCGATACAAGAATTTCCGCTATATATTGTATATACTGCACACTTAATTCCATATCTATTCCAAGGGAATCCCAAGATGTTTTGTAAAAAAAAAGTTGCAGTTAGTTAGAGAAAGGACACCTTAATACTGTGATGTTGTAGACGTTTTAATCACGGTACACGTTGTAACAAGAAATTCATAAATGTTGAAGTTTCTCTTTGAAAAATTGAGCCAGTTCAGTAAAGTATTTAACGTAAAGAGTTTGCAAAATTTTGCATCGTAAGTTTGCGCCAAACGCGTACTCTGTCAATAATGAAACTTTGCAGGAATACTATTTGCTGTGTTACATGTTGTTTTAGTCTTTTTCCCGAAAGGAAAGATTTTACGAAGCCATGTCGATTAACAGCAGCATATTGTACATACAATATATAGCGGAAATTCCAGTGTCGCGTTTCTTTTTCCTTTCAGTATATATATAATTGAAATAATAATTAAAATAATATGCAAAGCAGAGATAATATGCCTTATTTAATAACCAATGTTAGCTGTTACTTTATAAAGCTTATAAAGATATACAGGAACTTGTAAAAACAGCTATTATAACCGAAAATAAAAACAAACAAATTAAGATATGAATTGGAAGTTATTATTCCAAACAGTATTGATCCTTTAAGGCAATTTAAACTATACATCTGTCAATTACAACAAGACAGGAATGTTTGTTTGTTTTTGTTTGTATTGTGTTTCATGTCATTTTCAACACATGTAAGTACAGGAATGGAAATAAACTAGATTCAGAAATAAGGATACTTCGTATTTAATATTTTGTTTCTCTCAATGCATAATATATTACAAAATGTTACAAGCATATATGAACTTTAACGTACAGTTGTATAGCAATGTGTTACATTGATGCAACATCTTATAATACATGTATGTCCTAAAAGAAACTTTAGAAGAATTTAGAATTAGCAGACATAGAAAGATTTGACAGGTAGACTTAGGCTAAATCAATGATGACGTTGTTTTGTCATATACAGTTTTAATTATATACGTTGATTATTTTATTGTATATCTCGGTCACCATCTAGTTTCCCTTATGCGTTAAACTTTTCCCATTTCTTGTTGTGTTGTTCAATTTTATCTTTAAATACTGCAATGTTCTGTTCTATGTCCTTTCTTTTTTTTAATATTGTATAAAACAGTTAAACTCCGGGATGGCTTTCGATATAAGGATACTTACTTCACCGTTATATACTTTAGAAACCCATCATGAATTCTTATATTATCCCCGCAATAAATATAGGAACATCTGATTTGGTATGTACATGTATGGCAAAAGTTATTAAAACACAACATAATTAAGGTCAACTAAAACTGTCTTAATTATTAGTAATATTGAATATAATTATTATTTACCAAAATTATTCCAAACGGAAAATAATCCGAACGCTGTTATTTACCACAATGTTTATTAAATTGTTTTGATATTCCCATAGTCAAAATCATAAACACTCACACACAGAAAATCCTTCACCTGAATGCGTTCAAATCAAATAAGGCACTTATGTCTTTTCCAAAATCGTCCATGACATAAGATTGGCACAAATGACAAAATCTTACGTAAATCATCTCAATCAATGAAAAGCTTGAATAATCAATGAAAAACTTGACTATTGCAGGGTGCCGATTGTAATCTGAAAATTGTCCCACTTCAACAATTTTCACTTGTTGTCAGTTTTGCCTCGACAACCATTGACTCTATATGAACATATCCTTGAAAAGGTGAATCTTGTTAGAGGTCTATGTATTAAAGGAAATCTTAAATTGTTGTTTTGATTGGTCGGCTGATATGGAGTTGAACTGGATTTTATAATCGCACCAACAGCTAAGGTCTTATGGCGACTTTTCCAGCTTCCAATGGTGGAGGAATACCCCAGGTGCCCCTTCATGTAATTTTCGTGTACAGGCGATACCTGAGTAGAACCTCCGACGTTCTGCAAGCCAGCTGGATAGCTGCCACACATAAAGATTCCTAGGCCCATGAGGGATCGTTGGTCGGTTGGAAGGTGTAAATTTACTAATTTCCAGACCATTTTAGGCTATATATATAGACAGTCAATTTTTAAGTAGTGGAGGTAGACCACCAGTTTTTCCTCTTTCGCAACATCTTGTATACTGCATCGCAGCATTACTCAATTGTAAATCGAAGGTTTCCATATTGGATACATCATCGCGTCTTATATTCCCGCCAAAACAAATTTGCATTCAAAATCAAAGTCATCATCCAAATGTTGCAATGTTATTCAGCTGATTGCTCCATCTGTAGTTTATTTACAAGAAAGCAGTGATAAAAACTTCATCTGCATTGTAAAAAACAAACATTCAGTGCAAATTATACATCAACATGTGTGGCTAGTCATATTGTTTACATAGCAACAGTGCACTATTTTCTGTGCCAAATTTAGGTTTTATTTCATACCCCAGCCAACCCCATTTTCTTGGGGAAGAGGTTGGATGAGGTTACATGAAAGTTAATACTCGAACCACGTAATCATTTAATAATCATTTGAAAAAAATCAAATTGATTTTTATGCATATGAGGGGCGTCCGTGGCCGAGTGGTTAACGTCTCTGACTTGAAATCACTTGCCCCTCACCGCTGTAGGTTCGATCCCTCAGGGGCCTAGGAATCTTTTTGTGAAGAAGCTATGCAGCTGGCTTGCGGAACGTCGGTGGTTCTACCCAGGTGCCCGCCCGTGCACGAAAATTGCCCGGAGGGGCACCTGGGGTCTTCCTCTACCAATGGAAGCTGGAAAGTCGCCATATGACCTTAGCTGTTGGTGCGACTATAAAATCCAATTCAATCAATCAATTATGCATATGACTTATTGTTGATAACATTGCACCAATAATGTATTTAAACTTACGGTAGAATAACGCAGACAAATTGAAAACTCCAAATTTTATTACCTTTTATTTAATTATATGCAAGGACGTTTAAAGTCAAAATGAAAGGATTTTAAACCAAGGTACTAATTTTAATAGTATATAAATTATTCAAGATTGCCTTGTTTACCTCTTTAAGAAACTAACCTGCCAAATAACAGCAAAATTACACACATGAAACCATTTATCAAAACTCTATTCAAGTGTTCAAGTCATATAATAATGTATATGCCGATTAAAAGTATAGGACTTTCACTGGTTTTTAATATACCCATGACTGAATATAAGTAAAATGAATTATGAGTTGGTGACTTAATTCGACGGTCCAGTTTTGGGGGTTTGACCTGGCTGGTTTAAAAGTCATTTATATTTTGTTTATAGAGTTTGGATTCTCAAAATATGTAAGTTATATATATACCCTGAGGGGCACCTGGGGTTTCCTCCACCAGTGGGAGGGACACAGTGCTCAGGTACTACCCAGAAAAAAATGGGGTGGTCTGCCTCTACCACAAAAAAATTGACCGTCATATATGGCCTAAAATGTGCTAAAAATGAAGTAAAACCCCATTTAAACAAACAAACAGGATATAATTAAACGGAAAAGACCGGAAATAATTATGGTTTTAATGAATGTAATAATTAGCGCATTTATCATGAAACTTGCTTGCAGCATCAAACACAGATACATGTAGGGCACCTAGTTTAAATACAATATTTTATTTTAAGGCTGTTTGATATGGATGATGGTTGCATGTGGTCAACTCTCCCACACTTGGAGCAAGTCTCGTACTTTTTTCGACGTTGAAAAGTGTGATTATTTGCTATAATACACTTAACCCCAGTTTAAAGTCAGAAAAATCCTTTAATTCGCATAAAAATCAAAATCTCGTTTATCTCCGAAAACCTTTCTGTTCCGACAATCCAACACTGACAGGTTTGACAATATTACACGGTTTTGTTAGCCATATTTAGAAGACTGTTTCATAAAAGAAAAGGCCAGACAGAAGATATCAGCCAAAAATTGCCAATCTATCATGAAATATCTGTCCCAGATAACTAAGTCCTGATCATTGAAATGGTATCACTCTAGGTAAATAAATCCTCAACAGCAAATATGATAATAGCCAAATGTATCAATATTAGACTGCAGGTTTGAAGTGGACAGGTGGATGGGCTAGGAATTTATTGATGATCTCTTGTAGTCAAAACAGCAATATCAGCATTGTCAGAGGTATAAGGGTGCTTAAATGGGTGGTCTTACATCTAATGCACTGCTCTCTTAAATAAATGTATGGTATTTTTTATTTATTTTTTTAAATATATTATAACTCTATTGCCTTGAAAGGGACACATGGCAATATTGATATTTTTTTAAAAACTCGATCACAGCCTCCCGTTCAAGTTTTTCTACATGACTTGCATATCTACAAAAAAATCATAACTGATAATTATCTGAATAGTTCAAAGGTTTTTTTCATATATTATTTATTAGCAATTAATATTATTATATCAATAATATTTTTAAACACATGGTAAAATAACAAAGACAATTTGAAAACTCTGATTTTTGTTTATCTTTTATTTAATTATAGACAAGCAAGTTTGAACTCAAGTGATAAAGGGTGCTAATTTTAAAGGGACACATGGCAATCTTGAAGTTTTTATCAAACATCACGATTGATTTTTGCTGGATAGAACCAGTACTCACAGTATATCTCCTGCATCCGTAAGAATCAACACTTTCTCATTTACAAGTTGAAATCACAATGGAATTCGAACCCGCAGTGGTGAAAGGCAAAAAAGTGTCAAACTCAGCTTTTTTACAATCCCAGCTATGCACGGATGCACTATTTATTATTTTGAAAATATGAAACAATAAGTATTAAATTTCAATGTTTTAACACGAAAGCATTAACATCACATTTCAGTGTTGAAGTGACCATAGCATATGTAGTCATTCTTGTTTTGAGAAAAAATAATTACATTACATGGGCCTGCCTTATAACGTATAATTCGACAATTTTTTTTTTTTAAAATTACCTTTTAAATGTTTTAATTTTACAATATGCAAACTTTTTAAGACGAAATTTAGGTTTTATTTCATACCCCAGCCAACCCCATTTTCTTGGGGAAGAGGTTGGATGAGGTTACATGAAAGTTAATACTCGGACCACGTAATCATTTAATAATTGATTTTTATGCATATGACTTATTGTTGATAACATTGCACCAATAATGTATTTAAACTTACGGTAGAATAACGCAGACAAATTGAAAACTCCAAATTTTATTACCTTTTATTTAATTATATGCAAGGACGTTTAAAGTCAAAATGAAAGGATTTTAAACCCAGGTACTAATTTTAATAGTATATAAATTATTCAAGATTGCCTTGTTTACCTCTTTAAGAAACTAACCTGCCAAATAACGGCAAAATTACACACATGAAACCATTTATCAAAACTCTATTCAGGTGTTCAAGTCATATAATAATGTATATGCCGATTAAAAGTATAGGATTTTCACTGGTTTTTAATATACCCATGACTGAATAGAAGTAAAATGAATTATGAGTTGGTGACTTAATTCGACGGTCCAGTTTTGGGGGTTTGACCTGGCTGGTTTAAAAGTCATTTATATTTTGTTTATAGAGTTTGGATTCTCAAAATATGTAAGTTATATATATACCCTGAGGGGCACCTGGGGTTTCCTCCACCAGTGGGAGGGACACAGTGCTCAGGTACTACCCAGAACAAAATGGGGTGGTCTGGCCTCTACCACAAAAAAAATTGACCGTCATTATGGCCTAAAATGTGCTAAAAAATGAAGTAAAACCCCATTTAAACAAACAAACAGGATATAATAAAACGGAAAAGACCGGAAAATAATTATGGTTTTAATGAATTAAATAATAAGCGCATTTATCATGAAACTTGCTTGAAGCATCAAACACAGATACATGTAGGGCACCTAGTTTAAAAACAATATTTTATTTTAAGGCTGTTTTTATGGATGATGGTTGCATGTGGTCAACTCTCCCACACTTGGAGCAAGTCTCGTACTTTTTTGACGTTGAAAAGTGTGATTATTTGCTATAATACACTTAACCCAGTTTAAAGTCAGAAAACCTTTATTCGCATAAAAATCAAAATCTCGTTATCTCCGGAAAACTTTTCTGTTCCGACAATCCACACTGACAGGTTAGACATATTACACGGTTTTGTTAGCCATATTTAGAAGGACTGTTTCATAAAAGAAAAGGCCAGACCAGAAGATATCCAGCCAAAAATTGCAATCTATCATGAAATATCTGTCCAGATAACTAAGTCCTGATCATTGAAATGGTATCAATCTAGGTAAATAATCCTCAACAGCAAAATATGATAATAGCCAAATGTATCAATATTAGACTGCAGGTTTGAAGTGGACAGGTGGATGGGCCTAGAATTTATTGATGATCTCTTGTAGTCAAAACAGCATATCAGGCATTGTCAGAGGTATAAGGGTGCTTAAATGGGTGGTCTTACATCTAATGCACTGCTCTCTTAAATAAATGTATGGTATTTTTTTATTTATTTTTTTTAAATATATTAGTATTCTATTGCCTTCAAAGGGACACATGGCAATATTGAAATTTTTTTAAAACTCGATCACAGCCTCCCGTTCAGTTTTCTACATGACTTGCATATCTACAAAAAAAAATCATTACTGATAATTATCTGAATAGTTCAAAGGTTTTTTTCATATATTATTTATTAGCAATTAAATTATTATATCAATAATTTTAAACACATGGAAAATAACAAGACAATTGAAACACTCTGATTTTTGTTTATTCTTTTATTTAATTAAGGCAAGCAGTTTGAACTCAAGTGATAAAGGGTGCTAATTTTAAAGGACACCATGCAATCTTGAAGTTTTTATCAAACATCAAAATTACCTTCTCGATTTATAATTCAGCGTCATTTTGACTTAAACTTGCTGCATATCGTTCAATAAATTTCAACTTTCATCGTCATTTTACAAATGTTGAAATATATTATTGGTGCAATATTATCAAAGAGTCAGTAGAAATACCAAAAACAAATTGCCGCAAGTTTTGAAAATCAAGATTGCCATGTGTCCCTTTAAAGCTTGATACGCAAAGATAGCGTGCATATGTCCCTTTAATGATTATGTTAATTTATTTAGGAACCAAACCAATGGCTTCTAATGCCACAGTTTTTTTTCTATAATTGGGAACATAACCCATACCGGTAACAATTGAGAATTTTAGCATGATTTTTCATAAAAGTGGGAAAAATAAGTAAAACATTCATTTCATAATTGTATCTTTAATACTGTTTTCAGTACACTAAGGTCAACAGAGGCATTTAAGTGTCTCGTTCTCGTACTTGTCACACGATTTTTCTTTCATTTTCTCTTTTTTACTTTTAACTGGGAATTTTTTGGAATATAGCCCAATAACAGCTATAAAAACAGCATAAAACATACAGTTGAATGATCTTCCATATTATATTCACTGTCGCTTTTCCAATGAATTGAATGGGGTTTTAAGGCGCACCAACACATGAAAAGGTTATATGGCGCCTAACAGGCATGACATGCAGGCTCATCTTCCATGTACATCGAGATAAAATATAGAAAATATGGGTGCTAGAAGCTTCTCACCCTAAACTGCAGATTTGCTGCAAAATTCTATCGTAGAAACTCCATTTACGGCCTGGGCCACGTTTATTTTTTTTCTGCCACTGCTCCTTTTGATACGAGCGAGATATCACCTGAAACAATGCAGGGATCATGATGAAGACCTTAATGACATGAACAAAAAATGATAAAATGAACATGGAATTTGGGGGGATTCTACCCCTCTGAATAACCCTCCAAAGGGATCTGCAGAGGCCCTATTCTTTGCCCCGTGACCAACGGGGCCCCGGGAACCACATGGGATGTCACTTTTCAAATCAAACCTTGCATTTTCTGATCGAATAGTGGGTAAAAAAAGTTCATTCATAAATTATGCGGTTACCTTTTTAAAGCGAGGGTGTGTGGTTACATGATTAATAACTTTAGTAACGTTGTTTAAGGTGTTGAAATAGCGACAAGTTGTTGCCAAGTTTTATGTAGTCACAATGTGCACAATGACCTCAAGCACCGTACCCAGGGAACCAGATATTATTCATATAAAATTGTTTGTTTTTCAATTAAATTAAGGAAAACTATATTACATAATGCATTCGGAGAGAGTTTCATGATATGAAAAGAAAACTTGCTCGGAAATACAGATTTATCATGTAGATATGCATTTGTGGTTCAATAAAAGGGTGGAGTCGACCAAATAAACATTGCTTAACCTAAAAATAAATACTTAAGACAAATACATCGTTGGAGTTTTGCACTATTTCCACACCATTTCATCTGCATATCAAATACTATGTAATTATTAGTATTGGGTTTGTTACTGACCCCCTACAGAAATATGTGGGGGTCAGTAAGATGTATAAGGGGGCAGGCAATAATATAGTATAGTGGGCGAGGCAATAACCGAGTCTCCTATATATCTGACGACCCAACATATTTCTGTAGGGGGTCATAACAAACCCAATAACTGATTTATTGCATCAAGCACCTATTTTTAAGGCAAACACCGATATTTAACCCATTTTAATGGACTGGTCAACGTCATCTGAGCCGCTTTGAGCAATTCGGTACAGTTAAAACATTATTTATTTATCATGTTTGTTACTATATGCAATGATTACACTTTGAATCGGAATTGTAGTCCCACTAATTATTGTTTTAGTGACCATCTATGAAATCTACTGACCCACTATAGAAAAATAGCGGTCACCACATTGACCACACTCACCCAATGAAATGCCTAGAATTTTGTGCGAGGTGCAATAAATAATATTATAGCTGTTTTGCCTACTAAACAAATGTTCCACATTGAGCAAAACTAAAGACGTATTAGAAGTGAAACATTTCATTGCATTAAGGGATTCCTTTTCTTATTTATTACTATACTTAACAGAACTCCTAAGGCCCCTATAGTGTTTAATTTTTCATTTTATTGTAATGAAAGTTTGTAAGGGTTACCAGTTGAAACGTCTTCCACATTACTGCACACTATTTTGTTGAATTTATTTCAGGACTATTTTTAGTTGTGATTTGTTTGTTTGTTTGGTGTTTTACATCATTTTCACACATGTAAGGTTATATATGACGGTCGTTTTTTTGTGGTGGAGGCAGGACCACCCACTTTTCCTGGGAAGAACCAGTACTGTACACTCCGCCATCCGTAAGAATCGACACTTTCTCGCTTACAACTCGAGATCCAGTGGGATTCGAACCCGCAGGCGGTGAGAGGCGAAGTTTACAATGTAACGTCGTTAACCATTCGGCCAGGAGACGCTTTAAGTTGAGATGGCTCTTTAACAGTTCAGAGTTACTACAAAGTTACTGGTGAATTTCTGTCAATTGAATGTGGGGTCAACTTGTCAAAGATCTTATTAAAACAAAATTCAGATACCATATTATTCTGAGGTATTTGATAAAATAGCCGAGATCACTTACTACTTATTCAAGGGCATAACTTGACTTTCACACATGACTATATACTTTATCAAGGGCAATAACTATAATGAATGTCTATTTTACTCATTGTCCAAACTCATTCAAACAAACATTGGAATCATTTGTTGAAATCTAAAACCGATTACCGAGTCATATTGCCTTATTTCCAATTTCCTACCTCTCAGCCTCTAGCTGGTATTTGCTGTTGGTCATATTCTACACCCAGTAACCGATACGGGG